>JAJOZX010021630.1:5000-7500 GCA_023014485.1 Bathynomus jamesi
GTGTACCGTACAAAATTAAGCGTGCGAAAGTAAACAACAAGCCCTTGTGGTTTACTTCTAGAGTAGGAGACATTATAAAGAGTAGAGAGAGGGCTTATAGGCTATACAAGTCCAATAAAGATAATCTGTTGTTACGAAACAACTACATATCTCTAAGGCGTGAAGCTAAAAGTGTAATAAAAAAGTCAAAACGCGAATTTGAAATCTCCATAGCTCGTGACGGTAAAGAAAATCCCAAGCGATTCTTTCAATACGTCAATAATAGAAATCCAGTAAAAAGTGTCTTAGGTCCATTAAAAAATGGAAATGGAGATCTAGTCTCTGAAAACAAGGAAATGGCTACCTTGCTAAACGAATGTTTTACGTCAGTTTTTACTATAGAAGATGTAACGAATATCCCTACGGTCATAGACATAATACCTTTTGATAATGGTAATATTTTGGATAATATTGTCGTTAGTGAAGGGGAAGTAATGCGCTATATTGATAAAAAAAACGCGTAAATCACCGGGTCCGGATTCCATATATCCCATACAACTAAAAGAATTAAAAGATAGCATTGTTGTGCCGCTAACAAAGATTTTTAATGCGTCTATTTCTGAGGGGTGCGTACCAGATAATTTCAAGTTAGCAAACGTAACACCTATCTTTAAGAAAGGCGATAAAGGTGCGGCGGGAAATTATAGGCCAATCAGTTTAACGTCTGTTGTAGGTAAGCTACTGGAATCAATAATTAGGGATCGTATAGTCGAACACTTAGAAGTGCATAATCTGGTCAGAAATACGCAGCACGGTTTTAGGCGAAACAAATCTTGCTTAACTAATCTTTTAGAATTTTTCCAAAGCGTGGTTAACGTTTACGATAGACATCGGGCGGTTGATGTAGTGTATTTAGATTTTCAAAAAGCGTTTGACACCGTGCCGCACAAAAGACTGATTGAAAAAACTAAGGCTCATGGAATCAGGGGTGTAGTAATAAATTGGCTAGAAGAATGGTTGCGAGGCAGGAAACAGAGGGTGGTCGTTGATGGAGCGGAGTCGTGTTGGGCTAATGTAGCGAGTGGCGTTCCTCAGGGTTCTGTATTGGGCCCCTTGCTTTTTCTTATATATATTAACGATTTAGATGTCGGCCTAGTCAGTACAGTTTCAAAGTTTGCGGATGACACGCTGGGTGGTAGGGCGATTAATGACGAAGATAGAGGTAAAATTCAGGAAGATCTGAATAAAATCGTTGATTGGTCAGTCACATGGCAAATGAGATTTAACGTGGATAAGTGCAAAATTATGCATATAGGTTCGCGTAACGGTAATTTTGCGTATAGTATGTCAGGTAAAGATTTAACAAGCGTAGAGCAGGAAAAAGATTTAGGAGTTATAGTCACTGGTGATTTAAAAGTAGCGAAACAAAGTACAGCGGCGGTCAATAAGGCGAACAAAGTGTTAGGTTTTATAGCTCGAAATTTTGAGTACAAATCGCGCGATATTATAGTTCCTCTTTATAAATCATTAGTTAGACCCCATTTGGAGTACGCGGTCCAATTTTGGAATCCGCATATGCGCAAAGATATAGACAAAATCGAAAGAGTTCAAAGACGAGCAACTAAGATGATTCCGTCTCTTAGGTCAAAGTCGTACGAGGATAGGCTTAAAGAGTTAAAATTGACTACACTCGAGACTAGGAGGTTAAGGGGTGATCTAATCCAGGTTTTCAAAATTATGAATGGGTTTGATAACGTAGATAGAGATAGCTTTTTCGAAATATCTCAATATAATAGGACTAGAAATAACGGGTGTAAGTTGACAAGTAGAAGGTTCGAGACAGCAGTTGCGAAAAACTTTTTTACGCATAGAATAGTAAATAGCTGGAATAGTTTGCCGGTAGAAGTAATTAGTAGCACGTCTATAAACATGTTTAAGAATCGATTGGACGCGCATGTTGATAGAAAGGGTATAGTTTAAGGTAGTAAAATTAAGGCTTTGTGGGGATAGATCCCACAGCTCAACACAAGTGTTGTGGGATATAGGGAGGCAGCGTCTTGGGTTAGGGGATACTCTCTGTCCTTACACACCCATTTAAAGAGATTCCTCTGCCGAGCGGTGCCCCCCATGGTACTGTGAGGTATTGAAAAACTCATGATCTTCACTTGCCCCACAAACACCTTTAAATGGGAGACCCATAATGGGTGCACACACATTTCTACATTACTGTACAGTCTTTACAGCCACACCTACACTTTTCCTCGTAAGTGTATATATTGTAATGTATATGGTTGTAAATTTTGACTTGGTCCGCAATCGATATGGACCGTGACTTGATGGATACCGTAATGAAATTGACTGGATTCTTTGGATCTGATATATTTGCATGTCCGTTATAAATAGATATAGAATTTAACATATTTGTTGATAGTAGTCTATTATGACTTGCTCCTCTCCTCTGGACCGAGAGACTATCTTTAGTTTTAAACCGATAATTAAATATTTTTAAATCGATAATTAT
>JAJOZX010021630.1:15000-19065 GCA_023014485.1 Bathynomus jamesi
TCAGACTAAGCTTTGAACAAAGGAAATTCATTCTAAAATGCTACTGGAAGTGTGAAAACGCAGTTGAAGTGCAAAGACAGTTTAGGAGGGTTTCAAACAGATCCACCAACGCGACTTACCATCACTCGAATTAGAGATAAGTTTGAAGCCGATGGAACTGTTCAGAATGTCCACAAGAAGCGTTCCGGAAGACCACGGACATCGACAAGCCCCACAAAGCAAGAAAGAGTACTGGAAACGTATCACCAAAGTCCAAGAAAATCTGTGCGGCAAGCGAGTCGTGAGGTAGGAATTTCAAAATCGTCTGTCCAACGCATTTTGAAGCGCTGTCAATGGAAAAGTTACATTCCAAGATTAGTCCATGCTATTAATGAAGATGATCCGGACCGAAGAGTGGAGTATTGCGAGTGGTACTTGGCACGATGTGTAGAAGATGCACACTTTCAAACAAAGATTGTGTGGTGATGAGGCTAAATTTAAATTAAATGGTTCAATTAACCGCCACAATTGCACCTGCTGGGGACCTGAGAATCCGCATTTTATGGTGGAACATCATGTTAATTTACCAGGAGTTACAGTGTGGTGCGGCTTATCATCAAGAGGATTAATTGGACCACTCTTCTTTGACGCTACTGTGACTGGTCCCGTTTACTTGAACTTGCTGCGACAGTCTGTCATGCCAAGCATTAGAGAGGACTTTGAAGATGAGGAGTTTTATTTTCAGCAAGATGGGGCACCCCCACACTACCATCGCGATGTTAGATCCTACCTTGATGAGATCTTGCCAAACAGGTGGATTGGACGAAGGGGTTTCGTAGAATACCCTCCGAGTTCACCAGACCTCACACCACTAGACTTTTTTTATGGGGATACTTAAAAGACAAAGTCTACGCTATAAAACCTGCAACAGTCGCTGAATTGAGAGCAGCCATTGAACGAGAATGCACACAAATACCAAACGAAATGTTTCGTGATGTTTGCGATTCCATTGCTTCGCGTTATCAGCAGTGCCTGGACCAGAACGGACGTCAGTTTGAAAACAGGCGTTGACAAAACAATTAAATAATGTCTGTAGATTTTATTACATTTTGAAAATGAAATGTATTTTAATAAACACTGCCTTTATAATTATTTAGTGTGTATACATTTTTTTGGGACGCCCTGTATATATATATATATTACACAAAATCAAGAAAAAAAATATTCGTTACACTGCCATTAAAAAACTATTTCGCTTTGTGCCTGCGCCAAACGCATTTCTCCCCCATTCCCTCCCAACTTTGAGAGGGAATGGGGAGAACTATGACCGTAAAGGGAATGAATGATGATTTCATTGGAATTTATGTAAAATATTGTTTTATTTTCAATAAATTTTCGGCAAAAACTATATTTTCATCATTTCATGTAATCTTATTTAGCGAAACAAATAAGCTAACAAAAAGCCTGTTCTATTTCTGGAAAATCATATTTAGATTGTAAAGTTCCGGGATGATTTTAAGGTAAATATGAAGTAGTGGGATGATTTTAAATTTAATTAAAAGTCATGGGATGGCATCCCACCCCATCCCGCCTCACTTCGAGCACTGGTTTTAACACCATACAAAATTTCATGATGGGAAATTTGTATTAACAAAATTATGCATGATTTTATTTTCAATGATTTTGGTTCAATTTTTAATAATTTTGCATGTGACATCATAATAAATTGGTGTTTAAAACATTGTAAATCATTATCGGTAGATGGCTGTACTTTTAAGTTTAGTTCATTTTGTGCTTTTGTGATATTAATATTAAGCTACGGCGTGTATAGGCTGTGAATGTTATTTTGAAGATGTAATTTATATAATGACAAATGATGATGATTACACCAATGAAATTTTTATTGATCATCGTGTTCTTATTGATAATGTTATATGCAAAGGTGGGCAGGACCGAGTTCCAAAAGGACCGAACTCCAGGAACGCGGTGGTCCTTTTTAAGGACCGTGAGCGGGAAAGTCGGTCCTTTTCTCAGTGAGGACCGAAATGAGGAGCGACGGTCCACTTTTAAGCAATTCCGGACGGTCTTTTTTAGTGATTTTAGTGTGTTTAGTGATTATTTGAAGTTCTGAAGATGGATCGTTTCCACCAGAAGACTCAGAAAGAGATTGAGACTGAACTGAAACTTGTTTCAACACCTGGAGGGGACGAAGAATCTACTGATGTTAGTGCTTCAACTTCAAGTCAAGCAACTGGAGCTCCTAGCGGAAGAACAAGGATTTGTTCCCCAGCCCGGCGTTGAAGGACTTGTTCATCAAGTTTAACACGCCTATCCCATCCAGTGCCGCCGTGGAGAGGCTCTTCTCTTTGGGGAAGGACGTCCTCAGGCCGAAAAGGTCAGGGCTCAGTGACAGCCATTTTGAAATGCTAGTCTTCTTGAAGGGAAACTCAAGCATTTAACTTAAAACTTTTTTCATCATTTATGTATTGTATTAATTATAATTTACGTTAATAAAATTAAAGATTTCTGGTGTCTTTAATTTCATTTTTCATTTTAATCAAATTTTTCACTTATATTATATATAAGGACCGAGGACCGAGTCGTTCCTAGGTCCTATCTTCAGAAAGGACCGTGACCGGGACCGTCGGTCCAGTTTGAGGCAAGGACCGGGACCCGGGTAGGGCGGGTCATACTATGCATTTTAAAATCAATGGAGAGGGGTGTTCAAATGACATATTTTGGTGTATCGAACACAATTCTGAAGAAAATATTTAATTCTGATAACCCTAACCTACATCATTTTGCAGTTGATTATTAAATTGTTGATTATTTTACTATTGTAGTTACCCCAGAATATGTCTTCTCACGTTATCTCTCATAGAGCATTGTTCTAACTAATTCATATAAACACATATAATATAATTCATATAATAATAATTATTTAAATACTCAAATAAAAAGGTGTGCCATTCCACTTAATTGTAATTATCATACAGTTTGGTATATGAAATATTTTGACGGTTTTCTGGCGCGCATAAGGCCATTTTCTGAGCCACCTTTCTCAGAGGCTAGAATGTAACGTTCAGAACATTCTAAAACGTTTTGTGAAATATTTGAAGTGACTCATGATTTATGAAGCTATTTTACCACCTCGGCTTGCAGTGAGGGGATAGATTTAGTGATTATCTACTGATATTTTTTTTGTTACTGTTCACATGTGAGTATTATTCTGTTATATGTTAAGAGATTTTTGGCAGATGGTGATGAGGATCTGGAATTGGAGAGAAGTGGTGATGAAGATGAGTTTGTTCCTGAAGTTGAGCTCTTCCCTCAAACTGACCCTGAGCCAGCAGCTTCGGCAAAGGTACATAAAAACTATGATGAGATTCAAAACATTGCCCTTGCTAGTGTAAAATATGGCATAGGGCTGAGGCCAACTGCAGCGATAGCAAAGGCAGCTCTGATTGACGCAGGAATCATCACAGAAGACAATACAAGTAAAGTGATTGATAAGAGCAAGGTCAAGAGAGCACAGGAGAAGTTGATGAGAGAGCTGGGGGAACAGTTCGAGAAGTGCAGGGAGGAGGGGGGGGATCTCTTGCATCCTCTTTGATGGGCGGATTGACCTGACCAATGTGATGATGGAAGCTGAGGGCAGTGACCAATCTTTTCCCGCAAAGATCAAGGAAGAACACTATAGTGTTGTTAGTGAGCCTGGCAGCTACTATCTGTTCCACTTTACCCCAGAGAAAGCAACTAAAGAGGAGTCACATGCGGAGAAGATTGCTAAGGTCCTGTTTGCCTGGCTGAAAGGGAGGGGTTATGATAAGACCTTGTTGGCCATTGGAGGAGACTCAACAAATGTCAACACTGGTGAAAGCTGGAGTAATGCGGAAGCTGGAGCTGCACCTGGGGAGAAAGCTGGTCTGGTTGGTGTGCAACCTGCACACTGTTGAACTTCCCCTGCGCCATCTCATTGTTGACCTTGATGGCCCTACTCTGTCAGACAAAAAATTATCCGGGCCAATAGGAAAGCTCCTTGATTCTGCTACAGACTTTGATATCAATCCAAACTTCACCCGAATC
>JAJOZX010021631.1:0-20877 GCA_023014485.1 Bathynomus jamesi
TGACTAAAAATAAAGAGGGGGAGTATGGCTCTCTTTCAATAACTTTAAAACAATTTTTTAATGTTTGGCAAGAAACTCCTTTATTATATTTGGTTGGAGAAAATAATGTCAAATGAAGCATAATGAAGCATAATGAAGCATAATATTAGAGTTTTTCATTTAAGAAAACGTTAATAAAATTTTACATTTCCGAAAATTGCTTTTATCTATGTTAAAAATCGAATTTTCAACATAAGTTTAAATGTACACTTAAATATAGTAAAAATGATTAGAATTTACTATTTAATTTATATCATAATTCAATAGTGTAGAAACTTTCATAAAAAATCTATTATTTTTACTATTTTAAGAAGAAGCCTTGAAATTCCGTCTAAAAGTAAAGACTGTGGAGGGTGGCTCTCTTTGAATAACTATAAGACGATTTTCAAATTTTTCGACAGAAACTCCTTTATTATATTGGGTTGTACAAAATAATGTCAAATGAAGCATAAAATCTCCAAAAAATTTTAGTCAATAAGGGAACGTAATAGATTACAATTTTCATTTAAGGAAAACGATATTCAAAATTTTTACATTTCCGAAAGTTCCTTTCTCTATGTTAAAAACCGAATTTTCAACATAAGCTTAAATGTACACATAAATATAGTAAAAATGATTAGAATTTACTATTTAATTTATATCATAATTCAGTAGTATAGAAACTTTCATAAAAAAATGTATTAATTTCGACTATTTTAAGAAGAAGCCTTGAAATTCCGTCAAAACGTAAAGACTGTGGAGGGTGGCTCTCTTTGAATAACTATAAGACGATTTTCAAATTTTTCGCCAGAAACTCCTTTATTGTATTGGGTTGTACAAAATAATGTCAAATGAAGCATAAAATCTCAAAAAAATTTAGTCAATAAGGGAACGTAATAGATTACAATTTTTCATTTAAGGAAAACGATATTCAAAATTTTTACATTTCCGAAAGTTCCTTTTCTCTATGTTAAAAACCGAATTTTCAACATAAGCTTAAATGTACACATAAATATAGTAAAAATGATTAGAATTTACTATTTAATTTATATCATAATTCAGTAGTATAGAAACTTTCATAAAAAATGTATTAATTTCGACTATTTTAAGAAGAAGCCTTGAAATTCCGTCAAAACGTAAAGACTGTGGAGGGTGGCTCTCTTTGAATAACTATAAGACGATTTTCAAATTTTTCGCAGAAACTCCTTTATTGTATTGGGTTGTACAAAATAATGTCAAATGAAGCATAAAATCTCAAAAAAATTTTAGTCAATAAGGGAACGTATTAGATTACAGTTTTTCATTTAAGAAAAACGATATTCAAATTTTTTACTTTTCCGAAAGTTGCTTTTCTCTATGTTTCAAACCGAATTTTCAAAATAAGCTTAAATGTACACTTAAAATATGTAAAAATGATTGGAATTTACTATTTAATTTATGTCATAATTGAATATTATGAAACTTTAAAAAAAAAATCCGTTCATTTCGACTATTTTAACAAGAATTATTGAAATCCTATCTAAAAATAAAGACTGGGGAGTGTGGCTCTCTTTGAAATACTTTGAAACAATTTTCTAATGTTTGGCAAGAAACTCCTTTATTGTATTTGGTTCTAGAAAATAATGTCAAATGAAGCATAATGAAGCACAATAGATTACAGTTTTTCATTTAAGAAAAACGATATTAAAAATTTTCACATTTCGAAAAGTTGCTTTTCTCTATGTTAAACACCGAATTTTCAGCATAAGCTTAAATGTACACTTAAAATACAGTAAAAATAATTAGAATTTACTACTTAATTTATATCATAATTGAAGAGTATAGAAACTTTCATAAAAAAATCCATTCATTTCGACCATTTTAACAAGAATTATTCAAATGTTGACTAAAAATAAAGAGTGGGGAGTATGGCTCTCTTTCAATAACTTTAAAACAATTTTTTAATGTTTGGCAAGAAACTCCTTTATTATATTTGGTTGGAGAAAATAATGTCAAATGAAGCATAATGAAGCATAATGAAGCATAATAGATTAGAGTTTTTCATTTAAGAAAAACGTTAATAAAAATTTTTACATTTCCGAAAATTGCTTTTATCTATGTTAAAAATCGAATTTTCAACATAAGTTTAAATGTACACTTAAAATATAGTAAAAATGATTAGAATTTACTATTTAATTTATATCATAATTCAATAGTGTAGAAACTTTCATAAAAAATCTATTAATTTTTACTATTTTAAGAAGAAGCCTTGAAATTCCGTCTAAAAGTAAAGACTGTGGAGGGTGGCTCTCTTTGAATAACTATAAGACGATTTTCAAATTTTTCGACAGAAACTCCTTTATTATATTGGGTTGTACAAAATAATGTCAAATGAAGCATAAAATCTCCAAAAAATTTTAGTCAATAAGGGAACGTAATAGATTACAATTTTTCATTTAAGGAAAACGATATTCAAAATTTTTACATTTCCGAAAGTTCCTTTTCTCTATGTTAAAAACCGAATTTTCAACATAAGCTTAAATGTACACATAAATATAGTAAAAATGATTAGAATTTACTATTTAATTTATATCATAATTCAGTAGTATAGAAACTTTCATAAAAAAATGTATTAATTTCGACTATTTTAAGAAGAAGCCTTGAAATTCCGTCAAAACGTAAAGACTGTGGAGGGTGGCTCTCTTTGAATAACTATAAGACGATTTTCAAATTTTTCGCCAGAAACTCCTTTATTGTATTGGGTTGTACAAAATAATGTCAAATGAAGCATAAAATCTCAAAAAATTTTAGTCAATAAGGGAACGTAATAGATTACAATTTTTCATTTAAGGAAAACGATATTCAAAATTTTTACATTTCCGAAAGTTCCTTTTCTCTATGTTAAAAACCGAATTTTCAACATAAGCTTAAATGTACACATAAATATAGTAAAAATTATTAGAATTTACTATTTAATTTATATCATAATTCAGTAGTATAGAAACTTTCATAAAAAAATGTATTAATTTCGACTATTTTATGAAGAAGCCTTGAAATTCCGTCAAAACGTAAAGACTGTGGAGGGTGGCTCTCTTTGAATAACTATAAGACGATTTTCAAATTTTTCGCAAGAAACTCCTTTATTGTATTGGGTTGTAGAAAATAATGTCAAATGAAGCATAAAATCTCAAAAAAATTTTAGTCAATAAGGGAACGTATTAGATTACAGTTTTTCATTTAAGAAAAACGATATTCAAATTTTTTACTTTTCCGAAAGTTGCTTTTCTCTATGTTTCAAACCGAATTTTCAAAATAAGCTTAAATGTACACTTAAAATATGGTAAAAATGATTGGAATTTACTATTTAATTTATGTCATAATTGAATATTATTGAAACTTTAAAAAAAAAATCCGTTCATTTCGACTATTTTAACAAGAATTATTGAAATCCTGTCTAAAAATAAAGACTGGGGAGTGTGGCTCTCTTTGAAATACTTTGAAACAATTTTCTAATGTTTGGCAAGAAACTCCTTTATTGTATTTGGTTGCAGAAAATAATGTCAAATGAAGCATAATGAAGCACAATAGATTACAGTTTTTCATTTAAGAAAAACGATATTCAAAATTTTCAAATTTCCAAAAGTTGCTTTTCTCTATGTTAAACCCGGAATTTTCAGCATAAGCTTAAATGTACACTTAAAATACAGTAAAAATAATTAGAATTTACTACTTAATTTCTATCATAATTGAAGAGTATAGAAACTTTCATAAAAAAATCCATTCATTTCGACCATTTTAACAAGAATTATTCAAATGTTGTCTAAAAATAAAGAGTGGGGAGTATGGCTCTCTTTCAATAACTTTAAAACAATTTTTTAATGTTTGGCAAGAAACTCCTTTATTATATTTGGTTGGAGAAAATAATGTCAAATGAAGCATAATGAAGCATAATGAAGCATAATAGATTAGAGTTTTTCATTTAAGAAAAACGTTAATAAAAATTTTACATTTCCGAAAATTGCTTTTATCTATGTTAAAAATCGAATTTTCAACATAAGTTTAAATGTACACTTAAAATATAGTAAAAATGATTAGAATTTACTATTTACTTTATATCATAATTCAATAGTATAGAAACTTTCATAAAAAAATCTATTCATTTTGACTATTTTAAGAAGAAGCCTTGAAATTCCGTCTAAAAGTAAAGACTGTGGAGGGTTGCTCTCTTTGAATAACTATAAGACGATTTTCAAATTTTTCGCCAGAAACTCCTTTATTATATTGGGTTGTAGAAAATAATGTCAAATGAAGCGTAAAATCTCCAAAAAATTTTAGTCAATAAGGGAACGTAATAGATTACAATTTTTCATTTAAGGAAAACGATATTCAAAATTTTTACATTTCCGAAAGTTCCTTTTCTCTATGTTAAAAACCGAATTTTCAACATAAACTTAAATGTACACATAAATATAGTAAAAATGATTAGAATTTACTATTTAATTTATATCATAATTTTCCAAATAATCTTAAATGTACACTTAAAATATTGTAAAAATTATTGGAATTTACTATTTAATTCATGTCATAATTGAATATCACTGAAACTTTAAAAAAAAAATCCGTTCATTTCGACTATTTTAACAAGAATTATTGAAATCCTATCTAAAAATAAAGACTGGGGAGTGTGGCTCTCTTTGAAATACTTTGAAACAATTTTCTAATGTTTGGCAAGAAACTCCTTTATTGTATTTGGTTCTAGAAAATAATGTCAAATGAAGCATAATGAAGCACAATAGATTACAGTTTTTCATTTAAGAAAAACGATATTAAAAATTTTCACATTTCGAAAAGTTGCTTTTCTCTATGTTAAACACCGAATTTTCAGCATAAGCTTAAATGTACACTTAAAATACAGTAAAAATAATTAGAATTTACTACTTAATTTATATCATAATTGAAGAGTATAGAAACTTTCATAAAAAAATCCATTCATTTCGACCATTTTAACAAGAATTATTCAAATGTTGACTAAAAATAAAGAGTGGGGAGTATGGCTCTCTTTCAATAACTTTAAAACAATTTTTTAATGTTTGGCAAGAAACTCCTTTATTATATTTGGTTGGAGAAAATAATGTCAAATGAAGCATAATGAAGCATAATGAAGCATAATAGATTAGAGTTTTTCATTTAAGAAAAACGTTAATAAAAATTTTTACATTTCCGAAAATTGCTTTTATCTATGTTAAAAATCGAATTTTCAACATAAGTTTAAATGTACACTTAAAATATAGTAAAAATGATTAGAATTTACTATTTAATTTATATCATAATTCAATAGTGTAGAAACTTTCATAAAAAATCTATTAATTTTTACTATTTTAAGAAGAAGCCTTGAAATTCCGTCTAAAAGTAAAGACTGTGGAGGGTGGCTCTCTTTGAATAACTATAAGACGATTTTCAAATTTTTCGACAGAAACTCCTTTATTATATTGGGTTGTACAAAATAATGTCAAATGAAGCATAAAATCTCCAAAAAATTTTAGTCAATAAGGGAACGTAATAGATTACAATTTTTCATTTAAGGAAAACGATATTCAAAATTTTTACATTTCCGAAAGTTCCTTTTCTCTATGTTAAAAACCGAATTTTCAACATAAGCTTAAATGTACACATAAATATAGTAAAAATGATTAGAATTTACTATTTAATTTATATCATAATTCAGTAGTATAGAAACTTTCATAAAAAAATGTATTAATTTCGACTATTTTAAGAAGAAGCCTTGAAATTCCGTCAAAACGTAAAGACTGTGGAGGGTGGCTCTCTTTGAATAACTATAAGACGATTTTCAAATTTTTCGCCAGAAACTCCTTTATTGTATTGGGTTGTACAAAATAATGTCAAATGAAGCATAAAATCTCAAAAAAATTTTAGTCAATAAGGGAACGTAATAGATTACAATTTTTCATTTAAGGAAAACGATATTCAAAATTTTTACATTTCCGAAAGTTCCTTTTCTCTATGTTAAAAACCGAATTTTCAACATAAGCTTAAATGTACACATAAATATAGTAAAAATTATTAGAATTTACTATTTAATTTATATCATAATTCAGTAGTATAGAAACTTTCATAAAAAAATGTATTAATTTCGACTATTTTATGAAGAAGCCTTGAAATTCCGTCAAAACGTAAAGACTGTGGAGGGTGGCTCTCTTTGAATAACTATAAGACGATTTTCAAATTTTTCGCAAAACTCCTTTATTGTATTGGGTTGTAGAAAATAATGTCAAATGAAGCATAAAATCTCAAAAAAATTTTAGTCAATAAGGGAACGTATTAGATTACAGTTTTTCATTTAAGAAAAACGATATTCAAATTTTTTACTTTTCCGAAAGTTGCTTTTCTCTATGTTTCAAACCGAATTTTCAAAATAAGCTTAAATGTACACTTAAAATATGGTAAAAATGATTGGAATTTACTATTTAATTTATGTCATAATTGAATATTATTGAAACTTTAAAAAAAAATCCGTTCATTTCGACTATTTTAACAAGAATTATTGAAATCCTGTCTAAAAATAAAGACTGGGGAGTGTGGCTCTCTTTGAAATACTTTGAAACAATTTTCTAATGTTTGGCAAGAAACTCCTTTATTGTATTTGGTTGCAGAAAATAATGTCAAATGAAGCATAATGAAGCACAATAGATTACAGTTTTTCATTTAAGAAAAACGATATTCAAAATTTTCAAATTTCCAAAAGTTGCTTTTCTCTATGTTAAACCCGGAATTTTCAGCATAAGCTTAAATGTACACTTAAAATACAGTAAAAATAATTAGAATTTACTACTTAATTTCTATCATAATTGAAGAGTATAGAAACTTTCATAAAAAAATCCATTCATTTCGACCATTTTAACAAGAATTATTCAAATGTTGTCTAAAAATAAAGAGTGGGGAGTATGGCTCTCTTTCAATAACTTTAAAACAATTTTTTAATGTTTGGCAAGAAACTCCTTTATTATATTTGGTTGGAGAAAATAATGTCAAATGAAGCATAATGAAGCATAATGAAGCATAATAGATTAGAGTTTTTCATTTAAGAAAAACGTTAATAAAAATTTTTACATTTCCGAAAATTGCTTTTATCTATGTTAAAAATCGAATTTTCAACATAAGTTTAAATGTACACTTAAAATATAGTAAAAATGATTAGAATTTACTATTTAATTTATATCATAATTCAATAGTGTAGAAACTTTCATAAAAAAATCTATTATTTTACTATTTTAAGAAGAAGCCTTGAAATTCCGTCTAAAAGTAAAGACTGTGGAGGGTGGCTCTCTTTGAATAACTATAAGACGATTTTCAAATTTTTCGACAGAAACTCCTTTATTATATTGGGTTGTACAAAATAATGTCAAATGAAGCATAAAATCTCCAAAAAATTTTAGTCAATAAGGGAACGTAATAGATTACAATTTTTCATTTAAGGAAAACGATATTCAAAATTTTTACATTTCCGAAAGTTCCTTTTCTCTATGTTAAAAACCGAATTTTCAACATAAGCTTAAATGTACACATAAATATAGTAAAAATGATTAGAATTTACTATTTAATTTATATCATAATTCAGTAGTATAGAAACTTTCATAAAAATGTATTAATTTCGACTATTTTAAGAAGAAGCCTTGAAATTCCGTCAAAACTAAAGACTGTGGAGTGGCTCTCTTTGAATACTATAAGACGATTTTCAATTTTGCCAGAAACTCCTTTATTGTATTGGTTGTACAAAATAATGTCAAATGAAGCATAAAATCTCAAAAAAATTTTAGTCAATAAGGGAACGTAATAGATTACAATTTTTCATTTAAGAAAACGATATTCAAAATTTTTACATTTCCGAAAGTTCCTTTTCTCTATGTTAAAAACCGAATTTTCAACATAAGCTTAAATGTACACTAAATATAGTAAAAATATTAGAATTTACTATTTAATTTATATCATAATTCAGTAGTATAGAAACTTTCATAAAAAAATGTATTAATTTCGACTATTTTAAAGAAGCCTTGAAATTCCGTCAAAACGTAAAGACTGTGGAGGGTGGCTCTCTTTGAATAACTATAAGACGATTTTCAATTTTTCGCAAGAAACTCCTTTATTGTATTGGGTTGTAGAAAATAATGTCAAATGAAGCATAAAATCTCAAAAAATTTTAGTCAATAAGGGAACGTATTAGATTACAGTTTTTCATTTAAGAAAAACGATATTCAAATTTTTACTTTTCCGAAAGTTGCTTTTCTCTATGTTTCAAACCGAATTTTCAAAAAGCTTAAATGTACACTTAAAATATGTAAAAATGATTGGAATTTACTATTTAATTTATGTCATAATTGAATATTATTGAAACTTTAAAAAAAAATCCGTTCATTTCGACTATTTTAACAAGAATTATTGAAATCCTGTCTAAAAATAAAGACTGGGGAGTGTGGCTCTCTTTGAAATACTTTGAAACAATTTTCTAATGTTTGGCAAGAAACTCCTTTATTGTATTTGGTTGCAGAAAATATGTCAAATGAAGCATAATGAAGCACAATAGATTACAGTTTTTCATTTAAGAAAAACGATATTCAAAATTTTCACATTTCCAAAAGTTGCTTTTCTCTATGTTAAACCCGAATTTTCAGCATAAGCTTAAATGTACACTTAAAATACAGTAAAAATAATTAGAATTTACTACTTAATTTATATCATAATTGAAGAGTATAGAAACTTTCATAAAAAAATCCATTCATTTCGACCATTTTAACAAGAATTATTCAAATGTTGTCTAAAATAAAAGTGGGGAGTATGGCTCTCTTTCAATAACTTTAAAACAATTTTTTAATGTTTGGCAAGAAACTCCTTTATTATATTTGGTTGGAGAAAATAATGTCAAATGAAGCATAATGAAGCATAATGAAGCATAATAGATTAGAGTTTTTCATTTAAGAAAAACGTTAATAAAAATTTTTACATTTCCGAAAATTGCTTTTATCTATGTTAAAAATCGAATTTTCAACATAAGTTTAAATGTACACTTAAAATATAGTAAAAATGATTAGAATTTACTATTTTTTATATCATAATTCAATAGTGTAGAAACTTTCATAAAAAATCTATTAATTTTTACTATTTTAAAGAAGAAGCCTTGAAATTCCGTCTAAAAGTAAAGACTGAGGGGTGGCTCTCTTTGAATAACTATAAGACGATTTTCAAATTTTTCGACAGAAACTCCTTTATTATATTGGGTTGTACAAAATAATGTCAAATGAAGCATAAAATCTCCAAAAAATTTTAGTCAATAAGGGAACGTAATAGTTACAATTTTTCATTTAAGGAAAACGATATTCAAAATTTTTACATTTCCGAAAGTTCCTTTTCTCTATGTTAAAAACCGAATTTTCAACATAAGCTTAAATGTACACATAAATATAGTAAAAATGATTAGAATTTACTATTTAATTTATATCATAATTCAGTAGTATAGAAACTTTCATAAAAAAATGTATTAATTTCGACTATTTTAAGAAGAGCCTTGAAATTCCGTCAAAACTAAAGACTGTGGAGGGTGGCTCTCTTTGAATAACTATAAGACGATTTTCAAATTTTTCGCCAGAAACTCCTTTATTGTATTGGGTTGTACAAAATAATGTCAAATGAAGCATAAAATCTCAAAAAAATTTTAGTCAATAAGGGAACGTAATAGATTACAATTTTTCATTTAAGGAAAACGATATTCAAAATTTTTACATTTCCGAAAGTTCATTTTCTCTATGTTAAAAACCGAATTTTCAACATAAGCTTAAATGTACACATAAATATAGTAAAAATTATTAGAATTTACTATTTAATTTATATCATAATTCAGTAGTATAGAAACTTTCATAAAAAAATGTATTAATTTCGACTATTTTATGAAGAAGCCTTGAAATTCCGTCAAAACGTAAAGACTGTGGAGGGTGGCTCTCTTTGAATAACTATAAGACGATTTTCAAATTTTTCGCAGAAACTCCTTTATTGTATTGGGTTGTAGAAAATAATGTCAAATGAAGCATAAAATCTCAAAAAAATTTTAGTCAATAAGGGAACGTATTAGATTACAGTTTTTCATTTAAGAAAAACGATATTCAAATTTTTTACTTTTCCGAAAGTTGCTTTTCTCTATGTTTCAAACCGAATTTTCAAAATAAGCTTAAATGTACACTTAAAATATGGTAAAAATGATTGGAATTTACTATTTAATTTATGTCATAATTGAATATTATTGAAACTTTAAAAAAAAAATCCGTTCATTTCGACTATTTTAACAAGAATTATTGAAATCCTGTCTAAAAATAAAGACTGGGGAGTGTGGCTCTCTTTGAAATACTTTGAAACAATTTTCTAATGTTTGGCAAGAAACTCCTTTATTGTATTTGGTTGCAGAAAATAATGTCAAATGAAGCATAATGAAGCACAATAGATTACAGTTTTTCATTTAAGAAAAACGATATTCAAAATTTTCAAATTTCCAAAAGTTGCTTTTCTCTATGTTAAACCCGGAATTTTCAGCATAAGCTTAAATGTACACTTAAAATACAGTAAAAATAATTAGAATTTACTACTTAATTTCTATCATAATTGAAGAGTATAGAAACTTTCATAAAAAAATCCATTCATTTCGACCATTTTAACAAGAATTATTCAAATGTTGTCTAAAAATAAAGAGTGGGGAGTATGGCTCTCTTTCAATAACTTTAAAACAATTTTTTAATGTTTGGCAAGAAACTCCTTTATTATATTTGGTTGGAGAAAATAATGTCAAATGAAGCATAATGAAGCATAATGAAGCATAATAGATTAGAGTTTTTCATTTAAGAAAAACGTTAATAAAAATTTTTACATTTCCGAAAATTGCTTTTATCTATGTTAAAAATCGAATTTTCAACATAAGTTTAAATGTACACTTAAAATATAGTAAAAATGATTAGAATTTACTATTTACTTTATATCATAATTCAATAGTATAAACTTTCATAAAAAATCTATTCATTTTGACTATTTTAAGAAGAAGCCTTGAAATTCCGTCTAAAAGTAAAGACTGGGGGGGTTGCTCTCTTTGAATAACTATAAGACGATTTTCAAATTTTTCGCCAGAAACTCCTTTATTATATTGGGTTGTAGAAAATAATGTCAAATGAAGCGTAAAATCTCTCAAAAAATTTTAGTCAATAAGGGAACGTAATAGATTACAATTTTTCATTTAAGGAAAACGATATTCAAAATTTTTACATTTCCGAAAGTTCCTTTTCTCTATGTTAAAAACCGAATTTTCAACATAAACTTAAATGTACACATAATATAGTAAAAATGATTAGAATTTACTATTTAATTTATATCATAATTTTCCAAATAATCTTAAATGTACACTTAAAATATTGTAAAAATTATTGGAATTTACTATTTAATTCATGTCATAATTGAATATCACTGAAACTTTAAAAAAAAAATCCGTTCATTTCGACTATTTTAACAAGAATTATTGAAATCCTATCTAAAAATAAAGACTGGGGAGTGTGGCTCTCTTTGAAATACTTTGAAACAATTTTCTAATGTTTGGCAAGAAACTCCTTTATTGTATTTGGTTCTAGAAAATAATGTCAAATGAAGCATAATGAAGCACAATAGATTACAGTTTTTCATTTAAGAAAAACGATATTAAAAATTTTCACATTTCGAAAAGTTGCTTTTCTCTATGTTAAACACCGAATTTTCAGCATAAGCTTAAATGTACACTTAAAATACAGTAAAAATAATTAGAATTTACTACTTAATTTATATCATAATTGAAGAGTATAGAAACTTTCATAAAAAAATCCATTCATTTCGACCATTTTAACAAGAATTATTCAAATGTTGACTAAAAATAAAGAGTGGGGAGTATGGCTCTCTTTCAATAACTTTAAAACAATTTTTTAATGTTTGGCAAGAAACTCCTTTATTATATTTGGTTGGAGAAAATAATGTCAAATGAAGCATAATGAAGCATAATGAAGCATAATAGATTAGAGTTTTTCATTTAAGAAAAACGTTAATAAAAATTTTTACATTTCCGAAAATTGCTTTTATCTATGTTAAAAATCGAATTTTCAACATAAGTTTAAATGTACACTTAAAATATAGTAAAAATGATTAGAATTTACTATTTAATTTATATAATCAATTCAATAGTGTAGAAACTTTCATAAAAAATCTATTAATTTTTACTATTTTAAGAAGAAGCCTTGAAATTCCGTCTAAAAGTAAAGACTGTGGAGGGTGGCTCTCTTTGAATAACTATAAGACGATTTTCAAATTTTTCGACAGAAACTCCTTTATTATATTGGGTTGTACAAAATAATGTCAAATGAAGCATAAAATCTCCAAAAAATTTTAGTCAATAAGGGAACGTAATAGATTACAATTTTTCATTTAAGGAAAACGATATTCAAAATTTTTACATTTCCGAAAGTTCCTTTTCTCTATGTTAAAAACCGAATTTTCAACATAAGCTTAAATGTACACATAAATATAGTAAAAATGATTAGAATTTACTATTTAATTTATATCATAATTCAGTAGTATAGAAACTTTCATAAAAAAATGTATTAATTTCGACTATTTTAAGAAGAAGCCTTGAAATTCCGTCAAAACGTAAAGACTGTGGAGGGTGGCTCTCTTTGAATAACTATAAGACGATTTTCAAATTTTTCGCCAGAAACTCCTTTATTGTATTGGGTTGTACAAAATAATGTCAAATGAAGCATAAAATCTCAAAAAAATTTTAGTCAATAAGGGAACGTAATAGATTACAATTTTTCATTTAAGGAAAACGATATTCAAAATTTTTACATTTCCGAAAGTTCCTTTTCTCTATGTTAAAAACCGAATTTTCAACATAAGCTTAAATGTACACATAAATATAGTAAAAATTATTAGAATTTACTATTTAATTTATATCATAATTCAGTAGTATAGAAACTTTCATAAAAAATGTATTAATTTCGACTATTTTAAGAAGAAGCCTTGAAATTCCGTCAAAACGTAAAGACTGTGGAGGGTGGCTCTCTTTGAATAACTATAAGACGATTTTCAAATTTTTCGCCAAGAAACTCTTTTATTGTATTGGGTTGTAGAAAATAATGTCAAATGAAGCATAAAATCTCAAAAAAATTTTAGTCAATAAGGGAACGTATTAGATTACAGTTTTTCATTTAAGAAAAACGATATTCAAATTTTTTACTTTTCCGAAAGTTGCTTTTCTCTATGTTTCAAACCGAATTTTCAAAATAAGCTTAAATGTACACTTAAAATATGGTAAAAATGATTGGAATTTACTATTTAATTTATGTCATAATTGAATATTATTGAAACTTTAAAAAAAAAATCCGTTCATTTCGACTATTTTAACAGAATTATTGAAATCCTGTCTAAAAATAAAGACTGGGGAGTGTGGCTCTCTTGAAATACTTTGAAACAATTTTCTAATGTTTGGCAAGAAACTCCTTTATTGTATTTGGTTGCAGAAAATAATGTCAAATGAAGCATAATGAAGCACAATAGATTACAGTTTTTCATTTAAGAAAAACGATATTAACAAATTTTCAATTTCCAAAAGTTGCTTTTCTCTCTATGTTAAACCCGGAATTTTCAGCATAAGCTTAATGTACACTTAAAATACAGTAAAAATAATTAGAATTTACTACTTAATTTCTATCATAATTGAAGAGTATAGAAACTTTCATAAAAAAATCCATTCATTTCGACCATTTTAACAAGAATTATTCAAATGTTGTCTAAAAATAAAGAGTGGGGAGTATGGCTCTCTTTCAATAACTTTAAAACAATTTTTTAATGTTTGGCAAGAAACTCCTTTATTATATTTGGTTGGAGAAAATAATGTCAAATGAAGCATAATGAAGCATAATGAAGCATAATAGATTAGAGTTTTTCATTTAAGAAAAACGTTAATAAAAATTTTTACATTTCCGAAAATTGCTTTTATCTATGTTAAAAATCGAATTTTCAACATAAGTTTAAATGTACACTTAAAATATAGTAAAAATGATTAGAATTTACTATTTAATTTATATCATAATTCAATAGTAGAAACTTTCATAAAAAAATCTATTAATTTTGACTATTTTAAGAAGAAGCCTTGAAATTCCGTCTAAAAGTAAAGACTGTGGAGGGTGGCTCTCTTTGAATAACTATAAGACGATTTTCAAATTTTTCGCAGAAACTCCTTTATTATATTGGGTTGTAGAAAATAATGTCAAATGAAGCGTAAAATCTCCAAAAAATTTTAGTCAATAAGGGAACGTAATAGATTACAATTTTTCATTTAAGGAAAACGATATTCAAAATTTTTACATTTCCGAAAGTTCCTTTTCTCTATGTTAAAAACCGAATTTTCAACATAAACTTAAATGTACACATAAATATAGTAAAAATGATTAGAATTTACTATTTAATTTATATCATAATTTTCCAAATAATCTTAAATGTACACTTAAAATATTGTAAAAATTATTGGAATTTACTATTTAATTCATGTCATAATTGAATATCACTGAAACTTTAAAAAAAAAATCCGTTCATTTCGACTATTTTAACAAGAATTATTGAAATCCTATCTAAAAATAAAGACTGGGGAGTGTGGCTCTCTTTGAAATACTTTGAAACAATTTTCTAATGTTTGGCAAGAAACTCCTTTATTGTATTTGGTTCTAGAAAATAATGTCAAATGAAGCATAATGAAGCACAATAGATTACAGTTTTTCATTTAAGAAAAACGATATTAAAAATTTTCACATTTCGAAAAGTTGCTTTTCTCTATGTTAAACACCGAATTTTCAGCATAAGCTTAAATGTACACTTAAAATACAGTAAAAATAATTAGAATTTACTACTTAATTTATATCATAATTGAAGAGTATAGAAACTTTCATAAAAAAATCCATTCATTTCGACCATTTTAACAAGAATTATTCAAATGTTGACTAAAAATAAAGAGTGGGGAGTATGGCTCTCTTTCAATAACTTTAAAACAATTTTTTAATGTTTGGCAAGAAACTCCTTTATTATATTTGGTTGGAGAAAATAATGTCAAATGAAGCATAATGAAGCATAATGAAGCATAATAGATTAGAGTTTTTCATTTAAGAAAAACGTTAATAAAAATTTTTACATTTCGAAAATTGCTTTTATCTATGTTAAAAATCGAATTTTCAACATAAGTTTAAATGTACACTTAAAATATAGTAAAAATGATTAGAATTTACTATTTAATTTATATCATAATTCAATAGTGTAGAAACTTTCATAAAAAATCTATTAATTTTTACTATTTTAAGAAGAAGCCTTGAAATTCCGTCTAAAAGTAAAGACTGTGGAGGGTGGCTCTCTTTGAATAACTATAAGACGATTTTCAAATTTTTCGACAGAAACTCCTTTATTATATTGGGTTGTACAAAATAATGTCAAATGAAGCATAAAATCTCCAAAAAATTTTAGTCAATAAGGGAACGTAATAGATTACAATTTTTCATTTAAGGAAAACGATATTCAAAATTTTTACATTTCCGAAAGTTCCTTTTCTCTATGTTAAAAACCGAATTTTCAACATAAGCTTAAATGTACACATAAATATAGTAAAAATGATTAGAATTTACTATTTAATTTATATCATAATTCAGTAGTATAGAAACTTTCATAAAAAAATGTATTAATTTCGACTATTTTAAGAAGAAGCCTTGAAATTCCGTCAAAACTAAAGACTGTGGAGGGTGGCTCTCTTTGAATAACTATAAGACGATTTTCAAATTTTTCGCCAGAAACTCCTTTATTGTATTGGGTTGTACAAAATAATGTCAAATGAAGCATAAAATCTCAAAAAATTTTAGTCAATAAGGGAACGTAATAGATTACAATTTTTCATTTAAGGAAAACGATATTCAAAATTTTTACATTTCCGAAAGTTCTTTTCTCTATGTTAAAAACCGAATTTTCAACATAAGCTTAAATGTACACATAAATATAGTAAAAATTATTAGAATTTACTATTTAATTTATATCATAATTCAGTAGTATAGAAACTTTCATAAAAAAATGTATTAATTTCGACTATTTTATGAAGAAGCCTTGAAATTCCGTCAAAACGTAAAGACTGTGGAGGGTGGCTCTCTTTGAATAACTATAAGACGATTTTCAAATTTTTCGCAAGAAACTCCTTTATTGTATTGGGTTGTAGAAAATAATGTCAAATGAAGCATAAAATCTCAAAAAAATTTTAGTCAATAAGGGAACGTATTAGATTACAGTTTTTCATTTAAGAAAAACGATATTCAAATTTTTTACTTTCCGAAAGTTGCTTTTCTCTATGTTTCAAACCGAATTTTCAAAATAAGCTTAAATGTACACTTAAAATATGGTAAAAATGATTGGAATTTACTATTTAATTTATGTCATAATTGAATATTATTGAAACTTTAAAAAAAAAATCCGTTCATTTCGACTATTTTAACAAGAATTATTGAAATCCTGTCTAAAAATAAAGACTGGGGAGTGTGGCTCTCTTTGAAATACTTTGAAACAATTTTCTAATGTTTGGCAAGAAACTCCTTTATTGTATTTGGTTGCAGAAAATAATGTCAAATGAAGCATAATGAAGCACAATAGATTACAGTTTTTCATTTAAGAAAAACGATATTCAAATTTTCAAATTTCCAAAAGTTGCTTTTCTCTATGTTAAACCCGGAATTTTCAGCATAAGCTTAAATGTACACTTAAAATACAGTAAAAATAATTAGAATTTACTACTTAATTTCTATCATAATTGAAGAGTATAGAAACTTTCATAAAAAAATCCATTCATTTCGACCATTTTAACAAGAATTATTCAAATGTTGTCTAAAAATAAAGAGTGGGGAGTATGGCTCTCTTTCAATAACTTTAAAACAATTTTTTAATGTTTGGCAAGAAACTCCTTTATTATATTTGGTTGGAGAAAATAATGTCAAATGAAGCATAATGAAGCATAATGAAGCATAATAGATTAGAGTTTTTCATTTAAGAAAAACGTTAATAAAAATTTTACATTTCCGAAAATTGCTTTTATCTATGTTAAAAATCGAATTTTCAACATAAGTTTAAATGTACACTTAAAAATAGTAAAAATGATTAGAATTTACTATTTAATTTATATCATAATTCAATAGTATAGAAACTTTCATAAAAAAATCTATTCATTTTGACTATTTTAAGAAGAAGCCTTGAAATTCCGTCTAAAAGTAAAGACTGTGGAGGGTTGCTCTCTTTGAATAACTATAAGACGATTTTCAAATTTTTCGCCAGAAACTCCTTTATTATATTGGGTTGTAGAAAATAATGTCAAATGAAGCGTAAAATCTCCAAAAAATTTTAGTCAATAAGGGAACGTAATAGATTACAATTTTTCATTTAAGGAAAACGATATTCAAAATTTTTACATTTCCGAAAGTTCCTTTTCTCTATGTTAAAAACCGAATTTTCAACATAAACTTAAATGTACACATAAATATAGTAAAAATGATTAGAATTTACTATTTAATTTATATCATAATTTTCCAAATAATCTTAAATGTACACTTAAAATATTGTAAAAATTATTGGAATTTACTATTTAATTCATGTCATAATTGAATATCACTGAAACTTTAAAAAAAAAATCCGTTCATTTCGACTATTTTAACAAGAATTATTGAAATCCTATCTAAAAATAAAGACTGGGGAGTGTGGCTCTCTTTGAAATACTTTGAAACAATTTTCTAATGTTTGGCAAGAAACTCCTTTATTGTATTTGGTTCTAGAAAATAATGTCAAATGAAGCATAATGAAGCACAATAGATTACAGTTTTTCATTTAAGAAAAACGATATTAAAAATTTTCACATTTCGAAAAGTTGCTTTTCTCTATGTTAAACACCGAATTTTCAGCATAAGCTTAAATGTACACTTAAAATACAGTAAAAATAATTAGAATTTACTACTTAATTTATATCATAATTGAAGAGTATAGAAACTTTCATAAAAAAATCCATTCATTTCGACCATTTTAACAAGAATTATTCAAATGTTGACTAAAAATAAAGAGTGGGGAGTATGGCTCTCTTTCAATAACTTTAAAACAATTTTTTAATGTTTGGCAAGAAACTCCTTTATTATATTTGGTTGGAGAAAATAATGTCAAATGAAGCATAATGAAGCATAATGAAGCATAATAGATTAGAGTTTTTCATTTAAGAAAAACGTTAATAAAAATTTTTACATTTCCGAAAATTGCTTTTATCTATGTTAAAAATCGAATTTTCAACATAAGTTTAAATGTACACTTAAAATATAGTAAAAATGATTAGAATTTACTATTTACTTTATATCATAATTCAATAGTATAGAAACTTTCATAAAAAAATCTATTCATTTTGACTATTTTAAGAAGAAGCCTTGAAATTCCGTCTAAAAGTAAAGACTGTGGAGGGTTGCTCTCTTTGAATAACTATAAGACGATTTTCAAATTTTTCGCCAGAAACTCCTTTATTATATTGGGTTGTAGAAAATAATGTCAAATGAAGCGTAAAATCTCCAAAAAATTTTAGTCAATAAGGGAACGTAATAGATTACAATTTTTCATTTAAGGAAAACGATATTCAAAATTTTTACATTTCCGAAAGTTCCTTTTCTCTATGTTAAAAACCGAATTTTCAACATAAACTTAAATGTACACATAAATATAGTAAAAATGATTAGAATTTACTATTTAATTTATATCATAATTTTCCAAATAATCTTAAATGTACACTTAAAATATTGTAAAAATTATTGGAATTTACTATTTAATTCATGTCATAATTGAATATCACTGAAACTTTAAAAAAAAAATCCGTTCATTTCGACTATTTTAACAAGAATTATTGAAATCCTATCTAAAAATAAAGACTGGGGAGTGTGGCTCTCTTTGAAATACTTTGAAACAATTTTCTAATGTTTGGCAAGAAACTCCTTTATTGTATTTGGTTCTAGAAAATAATGTCAAATGAAGCATAATGAAGCACAATAGATTACAGTTTTTCATTTAAGAAAAACGATATTAAAAATTTTCACATTTCGAAAAGTTGCTTTTCTCTATGTTAAACACCGAATTTTCAGCATAAGCTTAAATGTACACTTAAAATACAGTAAAAATAATTAGAATTTACTACTTAATTTATATCATAATTGAAGAGTATAGAAACTTTCATAAAAAAATCCATTCATTTCGACCATTTTAACAAGAATTATTCAAATGTTGACTAAAAATAAAGAGTGGGGAGTATGGCTCTCTTTCAATAACTTTAAAACAATTTTTTAATGTTTGGCAAGAAACTCCTTTATTATATTTGGTTGGAGAAAATAATGTCAAATGAAGCATAATGAAGCATAATGAAGCATAATAGATTAGAGTTTTTCATTTAAGAAAAACGTTAATAAAAATTTTTACATTTCCGAAAATTGCTTTTATCTATGTTAAAAATCGAATTTTCAACATAAGTTTAAATGTACACTTAAAATATAGTAAAAATGATTAGAATTTACTATTTAATTTATATCATAATTCAATAGTATAGAAAAATTTCAAAAAATAAAAAAATCTATTCATTTTGACTATTTTAAGAAGAAGCCTTGAAATTCCGTCTAAAGTAAAGACTGTGGAGGGTTTGCTCTCTTTGAATAACTATAAGACGATTTTCAAAATTTTTCGCCAAAACTCCTTTATTATATTGGGTTGTAGAAAATAATGTCAAATGAAGCGTAAAATCTCCAAAAAATTTTAGTCAATAAGGGAACGTAATAGATTACAATTTTTCATTTAAGGAAAACGATATTCAAAAATTTTTACATTTCCGAAAGTTCCTTTTCTCTAGTTAAAAACCGAATTTCAACATAAACTTAAATGTTACACATAAATATAGTAAAAATGATTAGAATTTACTATTTATTTATATCATAATTTTCAAATCTCTAAAGTACACTTAAAATATGTAAAAATTATTGGAATTTACTATTTAATTTGTCATAATTGAATATCACTGAAACTTTAAAAAAAAATCCGTTCATTTCGACTATTTTAACAAGAATTATTGAAATCCTATCTAAAAATAAAGACTGGGGAGTGTGGCTCTCTTTGAAATACTTTGAAACAATTTTCTAATGTTTGGCAAGAAACTCCTTTATTGTATTTGGTTCTAGAAAATAATGTCAAATGAAGCATAATGAAGCACAATAGATTACAGTTTTTCATTTAAGAAAAACGATATTAAAATTTTCACATTTCGAAAAGTTGCTTTTCTCTATGTTAAACCCGAATTTTCAGCATAGCTTAATGTACACTTAAAATACAGTAAAAATAATTAGAATTTACTACTTAATTTATATCATAATTGAAGAGTATAGAAACTTTCATAAAAAAATCCTTCATTTCGACCATTTTTAACAAGAATTATTCAAATGTTGTCTAAAAATAAAGAGTGGGGAGTATGGCTCTCTTCAATAACTTTAAACAATTTTTTAATGTTTGGCAAGAAACTCCTTTATTATATTTGGTTGGAGAAATAATGTCAAATGAAGCATAATGAAAGCATAATGAAGCATAATAGATTAGAGTTTTTTCATTTAAGAAAAACGTTAATAAAAATTTTTACATTTCGAAATTGCTTTTATCTATGTTAAAATCGAATTTTCAACATAAGTTTAAATGTACACTTAAAATATAGTAAAATGATTAGAATTTACTATTTAATTTATT
>JAJOZX010021632.1:0-25786 GCA_023014485.1 Bathynomus jamesi
ATTCATCACTTTTACAATATTTTAGGGCTATATTAAAGATATAAACTATAAACTAAAGCAATTATAGCCAAAAAATTACTAATTCCAGTTAAATATTTTGAAAAAAAATTCAACCGTATAGATGTTAATTTATAGTCCCATTTTCATTTCTAAATCTAAAACTAGGCTAAATGATGCGATTTTAAGCTAAAATTTGCGTAGTATTTAATGTTGGTATATATCATTTCATGAATTTCATTCACTTTTACAATATTTTAGGGCTATATTAAAGATTGTCTAAAAATTGGATCATAAAACATGGAAAAAATCGACTTTTTCCATTAATTTTTGCCTTACTATGATCGACATTTCAGTGAAATTTTACGTCGATTTTGAATTACTTTGGCATTATATTGTTGAAAACAGTAAGATAAAGCAGTTTTTTATCAATAGCTTCTTATTCGAATGAAAAATATTGAGAAAGATAAGTTTATGTTTTATCCTAAGAAAATTGCACAAAAAGTGCTCAAAACACGGAGAAAATCACTTTTTGGTACAAAATTTTCATTTCATTAACATCGAATTTTAGTGAAATGTTTGGACGATTTTTGTCTAGTTTTCGATATATTGTACAAAACTATAAACTAAAGCACATTATAGCCAGAAATTACTAATTCCAGTAAATATTTTGAAAAAAATTCAACCGTATAGATGTTAATTTATAGTCCCATTTTCATTTCTAAATCTAAAACTAGGCTAAATGTTGCGATTTTTAAGCTAAAATTTGCGTAGTATTTAATGTTGGTATATATCATTTCATGAATTTCATTCACTTTTACAATATATTAGGGCTATATTAAAGATATAAACTATAAACTAAAGCACATTATAGTCAAAAATTACTAATTCCAGTAATATTTTGAAAAAAATTCAACCGTATAGATGTTAATTTATAGTCCCATTTTCATTTCTAAATCTAAAATAGGCTAAATGATGCGATTTTTAAGCTAAAATTTGCGTAGTATTTAATGTTGGTATATATCATTTCATGAATTTCATTCACTTTTACAATATTTTAGGGCTACATTAAAGATTGTCTAAAAATTGGATCTTAAAACATGGAAAAAATCGACTTTTTCCTTTAATTTTTTGCCTTACTATGATCGACATTTCAGTGAAATTTTACGTCGATTTTTGAATTTCTTTGGCATTATATTGTTGAAAACAGTAAGATAAAGCAGTTTTTTATCAATAGTTTCTTATTCGAATGAAAAATATTGAAAAAGATAAGTTCAAGTTTTATCATAAGAAAATTGCACAAAAAGTGCTCAAAACACGGAGAAAATCAGTTTTTGGTACAAAATTTTCATTTCATTAAAATCGAATTTTAGTGAAATTTTTGGACGATTTTTTTTCTAGTTTTCGATATATATTGTACAAAACTATAAACTAAAGCACATTATAGCCAAAAATTACTAATTCCAGTTAAATATTTTGAAAAAAATTCAACCGTATAGATGTTAATTTATAGACTAATTTATAGTCCTAGTCTAAAACTAGGC
The DNA here is from genome assembly GCA_023014485.1 of Bathynomus jamesi. NCBI lineage: Eukaryota > Metazoa > Arthropoda > Malacostraca > Isopoda > Cirolanidae > Bathynomus > Bathynomus jamesi. The sequence goes on from JAJOZX010021632.1 coordinate 1,542, forward strand.
TAAATGATGCGATTTTTAAGCTAAAATTTCATAGTATTTAATGTTGGTATATATCATTTCATGAATTTCATTCACTTTTACAATATTTTAGGGCTACATTAAAGATTGTCTAAAAATTGGATCTTAAAACATGGAAAAAATCGACTTTTTCCATTAATTTTTTGCCTTACTATGATCGACATTTCAGTGAAATTTTACGTCGATTTTGAATTACTTTGGCATTATATTGTTCAAAACAGTAAGATAAAGCAGTTTTTTATCAATAGCTTCTTATTCGAATGAAAAATATTGAGAAAGATAAGTTTATGTTTTATCATAAGAAAATTGCACAAAAAGTGTTCAAAACACGGAGGAAATCACTTTTTGGTACAAAATTTTCATTTCATTAACATCGAATTTTAGTGGTAATTTTGGACAATTTTTGTCTAGTTTTCGATATATATTGTACAAAACTATAAACTAAAGCGCATTATAGCCAGAAATTACTAATTCCAGTTAAATATTTTGAAAAAAATTCAACCGTATAGATGTTAATTTATAGTCCCATTGTCATTTCTAAATCTAAAACTAGGCTAAATGTTGCGATTTTTAAGCTAAAATTTGCGTAGTATTTAATGTTGGTATATATCATTTCATGAATTTCATTCACTTTTACAATATTTTAGGGCTATATTAAAGATATAAACTATAAACTAAAGCACATTATAGCCAAAAATTACTAATTCCAGTTAAATATTTTGAAAAAAATTCAACCGTATAGATGTTAATTTATAGTCCCATTTTCATTTCTAAATCTAAAAATAGGCTAAATGATGCGATTTTTAAGCTAAAATTTGCGTAGTATTTAATGTTGGTATATATCATTTCACGAATTTCATTCACTTTTACAATATTTTAGGGCTACATTAAAGATTGTCTAAAAATTGGATCTTAAAACATGGAAAAAATCGACTTTTTCCAGTAATTTTTTGCCTTACTATGATCGACATTTCAGTGAAATTTTACGTCGATTTTTGAATTACTTTGGCATTATATTGTTGAAAACAGTAAGATAAAGCAGTTTTTTATCAATAGTTTCTTATTCGAATGAAAAATACTGAAAAAGATAAGTTCAAGTTTTATCTTAAGAAAATTGCACAAAAAGTGCTCAAAACACGGAGAAAATCACTTTTTGGTAAAATCCAGTTAAATATTTTGAAAAAAATTCAACCGTATAGATGTTAATTTATAGTCCCATTTTCATTTCTAAATCTAAAACTAGGCTAAATGATGCGATTTTTAAGCTAAAATTTGCGTAGTATTTAATGTTGGTATATATCATTTCATGAATTTCATTCACTTTTACAATATTTTAGTGCTATATTAAAGATTGTCTAAAAATTGGATCATAAAACATGGAAAAAATCGACTTTTTCCATTAATTTTTTGCCTTACTATGATCGACATTTCAGTGAAATTTTACGTCGATTTTTGAATTACTTTGGCATTATATTGTTGAAAACAGTAAGATAAAGCAGTTTTTTATCAATAGCTTCTTATTCGAATGAAAAATATTGAGAAAGATAAGTTTATGTTTTATCATAAGAAAATTGCACAAAAAGTGTTCAAAACACGGAGGAAATCACTTTTTGGTACAAAATTTTCATTTCATTAACATCGAATTTTAGTGGTAATTTTGGACAATTTTTGTCTAGTTTTCGATATATATTGTACAAAACTATAAACTAAAGCGCATTATAGCCAGAAATTACTAATTCCAGTTAAATATTTTGAAAAAAATTCAACCGTATAGATGTTAATTTATAGTCCCATTGTCATTTCTAAATCTAAAACTAGGCTAAATGTTGCGATTTTTAAGCTAAAATTTGCGTAGTATTTAATGTTGGTATATATCATTTCATGAATTTCATTCACTTTTACAATATTTTAGGGCTATATTAAAGATATAAACTATAAACTAAAGCACATTATAGCCAAAAATTACTAATTCCAGTTAAATATTTTGAAAAAAATTCAACCGTATAGATGTTAATTTATAGTCCCATTTTCATTTCTAAATCTAAAAATAGGCTAAATGATCCGATTTTTAAGCTAAAATTTGTGTAGTATTTAATGTTGGTATATATCATTTCACGAATTTCATTCACTTTTACAATATTTTAGGGCTACATTAAAGATTGTCTAAAAATTGGATCTTAAAACATGGAAAAAATCGACTTTTTCCAGGAATTTTTTGCCTTACTATTGTAGTGAATACTCTTATTTTAGTTTCAAGTTAAATGTTAATTTTACCATCTTGAATTTCGGAATAGTATAAATTCATTTTAAATTAGTTACCCCATTATAATTCAATTGTGAACCACATTAATACTAATTTTATGTATACTATATTATTTTATTGTATGTAAACATAATTAATTATATATCACAATTGTCAGTTAATTATTTATATTCAAATATTTATTTTAATCTAATACCATGTCCATTTTACAAATAAACAATAGAAAACCAAGGGTTATATTTTCCACTTTTGGTACTGTCGCAGTTTCGCCTAACGGACTCAATACGGCTAGTGAGATAATCACTGGTTGGCACTTAACTAGCGGCAGTGCTTATGGCTACATCATCCAGGTTAACCTATACCGGATAGATGCGCTACGGTCCCAAGCCGTAGCTTGCCTAGGTCAACGACGACGACGTAAACCAACAATTGGTGACCCCGGAGCTGGATTACCCCTTTTACCCGAATGACTAGGACTAGACTGTAATGTCGTTCGTGCCCATCACCCCCTTCACCCGAACGACTAGGACTAGACTGTAACGTCGTTCGTGCCCATCACCCCCTTCACCCGAGCGACTAGGACCAGACTGTAATGTCGCTCGTGCCCTCTGCCCCTCACCCCTGCCCGTGCGCTCTGTGCCTGCGCTCGTCTCAACCTCCACTCCTTCGTTGGTAACCTGTCGTCTTGCTTGTACGTCAGCAAGCATAGGAGAAGATGCCTGACGACGCTGGTGCCATCTCCCACTTGAGCGTAAAGCTCCCCGTCTTCTGGCCGGGTGATCCATTTATTTGGTTCCACCAAGTGGAAACACAATTCAACTTGGGAAGGATCACCGCTAGCAGGACGAAATACGATCATGTTTTGTCCTCTCTACCAGCGAGCATCATCTCTGAAGTCCGTGACGTCATCGTGTCTACTTCCACGAGTGAGGACCCATACAACGATCTGAAGTCTGCCATCCTGTGCCGCACCACTGTCTCCGAGCGTGAGAAAGTACATCAGTTAATCTCAAAAGAAGAACTTGGAGACCGTAAGCCCACTCAAATGCTGAGGGCTATGCAGTGCGCTCTAGGCGAACGCGCACAAACCTTCGATAAGGACATCTTTAGACAGTTGTTCTTGCAGAAACTTCCTCCATCAGCTCAGCGTGTCTTGGCCACTATGGATCCTGCTACTCCAGTTGATAAACTAGCAGAAACTGCCGACAAAGTAGTGGAGATTGACACAGCTCCGGTCAACAACGTGAACACACAATTGGAACTGGAGTTGAAAGTGAAAGAGTTAAGTCAACAACTCAACCACGTTTGTTCTCTGCTACAAAATCAACGGCAAAGAAGCCATTCTCGGTCAAGATTTACGAAGAGGCATCGTTCGAGTTCCGGGAAGATCTGCTTCTACCACTCAAAATTTGGAAGGAAGGCTAGGAAGTGCATCTCCCCTTGCAATTTTTCGTCGGAAAACCCCAGCAGCGAGTCCTAATGGCGTCTAGTACTCGCACTGCCAACCTGTTATTCATAAAGGACAGGAACTCTGGTGTCAATTTCTTGGTTGATACCGGAGCGTCAGTCAGTGCATTCCCTCAAAAATCTGGTCATACGCACTCGGAATCTCCGCCTCTATACGCTGCTAACGGTTCACGCATACCCACGTACGGTACTCAGTCGCGTGAACTAAACTTGGGCCTTCACCGATCCTTCAAGTGGATTTTCATCTGTGCTCAAGTGCAGCATCCCATAATCGGCGCTGACTTCCTCCAGCATTTCAAACTCCTGGTGGATCTTAACAAGCGACGCTTATGCGACCAGGCCACACTGCTTTCTGTTCTTGCCAAACAGGTTGCCCTTCCGGACGCCTCGAACTCTGCACTTTCCCTCGTTCCCCCTAATTCCATGTACCAGTGCCTTTTCCAACGATATCCAGGAATTCTTCAACCTATGCAGATGGGTGATACCATTAAGCACACCATTACCCATCACATTACAACAAAAGGTCCCCCTGTGTTTGCAAAACCCAGACGTCTTGCCCCGGACAAACTGAAAGCTGCCAAATCGGAATTCCAGCTTATGATAGATCTTGGGATAATAAGACCTTCCAAAAGCAGTTGGTCCTCTCCCCTACACCTGGTCCAGAAGAAGTCAGGAGACTGGAGACCATGTGGGGATTACCGGTTTTTGAATTCGAGAACCATCCCGGACCGATATCCGGTACCAAATGTCCAAGACTTTACTTCTCTTCTCCACGGCAAATCTATCTTCAGTAAAATAGATCTCGTTAAGGCTTTCCACCACATTCCCGTAGAGCCTTCGGATATTCCCAAGACTGCAGTTTGTACACCATTTGGGTTATTCGAATTTGTGAAGATGCCGTTCGGGCTACGGAATGCTGCGCAAACCTTTCAGAGGTTTATAGATGAGGTCACCAGAGGCTTAGACTTTGTTTATGCCTACATCGATGATTTGCTTGTGGCCAGCTCAACGGAAGAGGAACATAAGGAACATCTTTCACTCCTCTTTCAACGCTTAGAACAATACGGTGTTACTATTAATGCATCTAAGTGTGTGTTTGCACAGCCAACCTTGGAATTTCTTGGTCACACGATTTCGCAGCACGGAATTACCCCCTTCAGGACAAGTGTGAAGTGATAAAAAATTACCCTATGCCAAATAATCAGCGTGAGTTACGTCGGTTTCTAGGTTTGGTAAATTATTACCACAAGTTCATTAAAAACTGTGCCAGTGTTCTTGCTCCTCTACACGCTATGATCACACACAAACGCAAGGTAACGAAATTGTTATGGTGTAGCGATAGTTTACAGGCGTTCGACAATGCCAAAAATGCTATCAATAGTGCATTGTCTTTGTCATTTCCTATCAGTGATGCCCCCCTAACTCTGACGGTCGATGCATCAGATGTTGCGATCGGTGGAGTGTTGGAACAAACCATTAACGGTCAACAAGCACCCATCGCGTTTTACTCGAAAAAGCTGCAGCCAGCCCAAACGCGTTATAGTGCTTTCGGACGTGAACTTCTTGCTATTTACTTAAACGTGAAGCATTTTCAACATTTCCTTGAAGGCCGAGAGTTTTGTGTTTTTACCGACCACAAACCTTTGGTCACTGTCTTCAATAAAAACAGCTGTAACCACTCTCCCAGAGTCATCAGGCAACTCGATTATATCTCGCAATTTACCACAGATATCCGCCACATCAAAGGTGTCTTGAACACTCCAGCGGATGCACTTTCAAGAATAGAGATTACTTCTGTTACCCTCAGCTCTACACTGTGGAATGCTATTGCACAGGATCAAGATAAGGATACGGAACTACAAGACCTGCTCAGAGAAGACTCCACTCACTCACTTTCCCTCAAGAAAATGAGTATGCCAGGATTGTCTGTGCCCCTCTATTGCGACGTATCAACAGCTGCTATTCGCCTTTATGTCCCTCCATGTCACAGACAAGCAGTCTTCACGGATCTTCATAACCCCTCCCATCCTGGTATCCGTGCTTCGCAACACCTGGTTACCTCTCGCTTTGTTTGGCCCTCGATGCGGAAGGATGTCAAACATTGGACCAAAACGTGCCTTGCCTGCCAGCGTGCCAAAGTCCAAAGGCACACCAGGTCCCCCTTTGACGCATTTCCGCCCCCATCCCAGCGATTTGAGGTAATTCATGTAGACATTGTTGGCCCTCTTCCAGTGATTCAAGGCCAACGTTATCTGCTCACCTGTCTCGACCGCTTTTCCAGATGGCCTGAAGCCATCCCACTTTCTGATATCCAAGCGGACACTGTTGCAAGAGCCTTTCTTCATGGATGGGTATCAAGATTTGGATTGCCGACAAAAGTCATCACTGACCAAGGTCGCCAATTTGAGTCTTCGCTTTGGAAGAAGTTTACCAGCTTGTTGGGTACAGTACATGCGCATACCTGTGCGTATCATCCGCAAGCTAACGGCCTCGTCGAACGCTTCCATCGCCAGCTGAAGTCATCCCTTATGTGTCACGAAGACTCCCATTGGATGGATAAGCTTCCACTCGTTTTGCTTGGTATTCGCTCTGCATTTAAGAGTGATCTGAAGACTACAGCGGCTGAACTAGTCTATGGAACAACACTGCGGCTACCAGGTGGCTACTTCACTGCAGGGGATAAGTCATGCGATCCTACGGAATTCGCTCAAACACTTTCCTCTCACATGCAGTCCCTTCAGCCTGTTCCCCCTCGATTGACTAGCCAACAGAACATCTTTGTTTCCCCAGCCCTCCAATCTTGCACCCACGTTTTCGTTCGTGTACCTCTCCCAAAACGGCCTCTCCAATGTCCATATGACGGGCCCTATGAAGTTCTCCGACGTACGCGCAAATCATTTCTCATCCAGCGCGGTTCCAAGGTCGACAAGGTTTCTATCGATCGTCTTAAGCCTGCGTTTTTGGAATCAACCTTAAGCGAGGTACATGTAGCTACCAAAAAGGTCCATGGGAAATCTGTGTCGTTCGGAACTCTTTGAACTTCCTCTCTGGTGGGGGAGTGTGTAGTGAATACTCTTATTTTAGTTTCAAGTTAAATGTTAATTTTACCATCTTGAATTTCGGAATAGTATAAATTCATTTTAAATTAGTTACCCCATTATAATTCAATTGTGAACCACATTAATACTAATTTTATGTATACTATATTATTTTATTGTATGTAAACATAATTAATTATATATCACAATTGTCAGTTAATTATTTATATTCAAATATTTATTTTAATCTAATACCATGTCCATTTTACAAATAAACAATAGAAAACCAAGGGTTATATTTTCGACTTTTGGTACTGTCGCAGTTTCGCCTAACGGACTCAATACGGCTAGTGAGATAATCACTGGTTGGCACTTAACTAGCGGCAGTGCTTATGGCTACATCATCCAGGTTAACCTATACCGGATAGATGCGCTACGGTCCCAAGCCGTAGCTTGCCTAGGCCAACGACGACGACGTAAACCAACACTATGATCGACATTTCAGTGAAATTTTACGTCGATTTTTGAATTACTTTGGCATTATATTGTTGAAAACAGTAGATAAAGCAGTTTTTTATCAATAGTTTCTTATTCGAATGAAAAATACTGAAAAAGATAAGTTTATGTTTTATCATAAGAAAATTGCACAAAAAGTGTTCAAAACACGGAGGAAATCACTTTTTGGTACAAAATTTTCATTTCATTAACATCGAATTTTAGTGGTAATTTTGGACGATTTTTGTCTAGTTTTCGATATATATTGTACAAAACTATAAACTAAAGCACATTATAGCCAAAAATTACTAATTCCAGGTAATATTTTGAAAAAAATTCAACCGTATAGATGTTAATTTATAGTCCCATTTTCATTTCTAAATCTAAAACTAGGCTAAATGATGCGATTTTTAAGCTAAAATTTGCGTAGTATTTAATGTTGGTATATATCATTTCATGAATTTCATTCACTTTTACAATATTTTAGGGCTATATTAAAGATATAAACTATAAACTAAAGCACATTATAGCCAAAAATTACTAATTCCAGTTAAATATTTTGAAAAAAATTCAACCGTATAGATGTTAATTTATAGTCCCATTTTCATTTCTAAATCTAAAACTAGGCTAAATGATGCGATTTTTAAGCTAAAATTTGCGTAGTATTTAATGTTGGTATATATCATTTCATGAATTTCATTCACTTTTACAATATTTTAGGGCTATATTAAAGATTGTCTAAAAATTGGATCATAAAACATGGAAAAAATCGACTTTTTCCATTAATTTTTTGCCTTACTATGATCGACATTTCAGTGAAATTTTACGTCGATTTTTGAATTACTTTGGCATTATATTGTTGAAAACAGTAAGATAAAGCAGTTTTTTATCAATAGCTTCTTATTCGAATGAAAAATATTGAGAAAGATAAGTTTATGTTTTATCCTAAGAAAATTGCACAAAAAGTGCTCAAAACACGGAGAAAATCACTTTTTGGTACAAAATTTTCATTTCATTAACATCGAATTTTAGTGAAATGTTTGGACGATTTTTGTCTAGTTTTCGATATATTGTACAAAACTATAAACTAAAGCACATTATAGCCAGAAATTACTAATTCCAGTTAAATATTTTGAAAAAAATTTAACCGTATAGATGTTAATTTATAGTCCCATTTTCATTTCTAAATCTAAAACTAGGCTAAATGTTGCGATTTTTAAGCTAAAATTTGCGTAGTATTTAATGTTGGTATATATCATTTCATGAATTTCATTCACTTTTACAATATATTAGGGCTATATTAAAGATATAAACTATAAACTAAAGCACATTATAGTCAAAAATTACTAATTCCAGTTAAATATTTTGAAAAAAATTCAACCGTATAGATGTTAATTTATAGTCCCATTTTCATTTCTAAATCTAAAAATAGGCTAAATGATGCGATTTTTAAGCTAAAATTTGCGTAGTATTTAATGTTGGTATATATCATTTCACGAATTTCATTCACTTTTACAATATTTTAGGGCTACATTAAAGATTGTCTAAAAATTGGATCTTAAAACATGGAAAAAATCGACTTTTTCCAGTAATTTTTTGCCTTACTATGATCGACATTTCAGTGAAATTTTACGTCGATTTTTGAATTACTTTGGCATTATATTGTTGAAAACAGTAAGATAAAGCAGTTTTTTATCAATAACTTCTTATTCGAATGAAAAATACTGAAAAAGATAAGTTCAAGTTTTATCATAAGAAAATTGCACAAAAAGTGCTCAAAACACGGAGAAAATCACTTTTTAGTACAAAATTTTCATTTCATTAACATCGAATTTTAGTGAAATGTTTTGACGATTTTTGTCTAGTTTTCGATATATATTGTACAAAACTATAAACTAAAGCACATTATAGCCAAAAATTACTAATTCCAGTTAAATATTTTGAAAAAAATTCAACCGTATAGATGTTAATTTATAGTCCCATTTTCATTTCTAAATCTAAAACTAGGCTAAATGATGCGATTTTTAAGCTAAAATTTGCGTAGTATTTAATGTTGGTATATATCATTTCATGAATTTCATTCACTTTTACAATATTTTAGGGCTATATTAAAGATTGTCTAAAAATTGGATCATAAAACATGGAAAAAATCGACTTTTTCCATTAATTTTTTGCCTTACTATGATCGACATTTCAGTGAAATTTTACGTCGATTTTTGAATTACTTTGGCATTATATTGTTCAAAACAGTAAGATAAAGCAGTTTTTTATCAATAGCTTCTTATTCGAATGAAAAATATTGAGAAAGATAAGTTTATGTTTTATCATAAGAAAATTGCACAAAAAGTGTTCAAAACACGGAGGAAATCACTTTTTGGTACAAAATTTTCATTTCATTAACATCGAATTTTAGTGGTAATTTTGGACAATTTTTGTCTAGTTTTCGATATATATTGTACAAAACTATAAACTAAAGCGCATTATAGCCAGAAATTACTAATTCCAGTTAAATATTTTGAAAAAAATTCAACCGTATAGATGTTAATTTATAGTCCCATTGTCATTTCTAAATCTAAAACTAGGCTAAATGTTGCGATTTTTAAGCTAAAATTTGCGTAGTATTTAATGTTGGTATATATCATTTCATGAATTTCATTCACTTTTACAATATTTTAGGGCTATATTAAAGATATAAACTATAAACTAAAGCACATTATAGCCAAAAATTACTAATTCCAGTTAAATATTTTGAAAAAAATTCAACCGTATAGATGTTAATTTATAGTCCCATTTTCATTTCTAAATCTAAAAATAGGCTAAATGATGCGATTTTTAAGCTAAAATTTGCGTAGTATTTAATGTTGGTATATATCATTTCACGAATTTCATTCACTTTTACAATATTTTAGGGCTACATTAAAGATTGTCTAAAAATTGGATCTTAAAACATGGAAAAAATCGACTTTTTCCAGGAATTTTTTGCCTTACTATTGTAGTGAATACTCTTATTTTAGTTTCAAGTTAAATGTTAATTTTACCATCTTGAATTTCGGAATAGTATAAATTCATTTTAAATTAGTTACCCCATTATAATTCAATTGTGAACCACATTAATACTAATTTTATGTATACTATATTATTTTATTGTATGTAAACATAATTAATTATATATCACAATTGTCAGTTAATTATTTATATTCAAATATTTATTTTAATCTAATACCATGTCCATTTTACAAATAAACAATAGAAAACCAAGGGTTATATTTTCCACTTTTGGTACTGTCGCAGTTTCGCCTAACGGACTCAATACGGCTAGTGAGATAATCACTGGTTGGCACTTAACTAGCGGCAGTGCTTATGGCTACATCATCCAGGTTAACCTATACCGGATAGATGCGCTACGGTCCCAAGCCGTAGCTTGCCTAGGTCAACGATGACGACGTAAACCAACAATTGGTGACCCCGGAGCTGGATTACCCCTTTTACCCGAATGACTAGGACTAGACTGTAATGTCGTTCGTGCCCATCACCCCCTTCACCCGAACGACTAGGACTAGACTGTAACGTCGTTCGTGCCCATCACCCCCTTCACCCGAGCGACTAGGACCAGACTGTAATGTCGCTCGTGCCCTCTGCCCCTCACCCCTGCCCGTGCGCTCTGTGCCTGCGCTCGTCTCAACCTCCACTCCTTCGTTGGTAACCTGTCGTCTTGCTTGTACGTCAGCAAGCATAGGAGAAGATGCCTGACGACGCTGGTGCCATCTCCCACTTGAGCGTAAAGCTCCCCGTCTTCTGGCCGGGTGATCCATTTATTTGGTTCCACCAAGTGGAAACACAATTCAACTTGGGAAGGATCACCGCTAGCAGGACGAAATACGATCATGTTTTGTCCTCTCTACCAGCGAGCATCATCTCTGAAGTCCGTGACGTCATCGTGTCTACTTCCACGAGTGAGGACCCATACAACGATCTGAAGTCTGCCATCCTGTGCCGCACCACTGTCTCCGAGCGTGAGAAACTACATCAGTTAATCTCAAAAGAAGAACTTGGAGACCGTAAGCCCACTCAAATGCTGAGGGCTATGCAGTGCGCTCTAGGCGAACGCGCACAAACCTTCGATAAGGACATCTTTAGACAGTTGTTCTTGCAGAAACTTCCTCCATCAGCTCAGCGTGTCTTGGCCACTATGGATCCTGCTACTCCAGTTGATAAACTAGCAGAAACTGCCGACAAAGTAGTGGAGATTGACACAGCTCCGGTCAACAACGTGAACACACAATTGGAACTGGAGTTGAAAGTGAAAGAGTTAAGTCAACAACTCAACCACGTTTGTTCTCTGCTACAAAATCAACGGCAAAGAAGCCATTCTCGGTCAAGATTTACGAAGAGGCATCGTTCGAGTTCCGGGAAGATCTGCTTCTACCACTCAAAATTTGGAAGGAAGGCTAGGAAGTGCATCTCCCCTTGCAATTTTTCGTCGGAAAACCCCAGCAGCGAGTCCTAATGGCGTCTAGTACTCGCACTGCCAACCTGTTATTCATAAAGGACAGGAACTCTGGTGTCAATTTCTTGGTTGATACCGGAGCGTCAGTCAGTGCATTCCCTCAAAAATCTGGTCATACGCACTCGGAATCTCCGCCTCTATACGCTGCTAACGGTTCACGCATACCCACGTACGGTACTCAGTCGCGTGAACTAAACTTGGGCCTTCACCGATCCTTCAAGTGGATTTTCATCTGTGCTCAAGTGCAGCATCCCATAATCGGCGCTGACTTCCTCCAGCATTTCAAACTCCTGGTGGATCTTAACAAGCGACGCTTATGCGACCAGGCCACACTGCTTTCTGTTCTTGCCAAACAGGTTGCCCTTCCGGACGCCTCGAACTCTGCACTTTCCCTCGTTCCCCCTAATTCCATGTACCAGTGCCTTTTCCAACGATATCCAGGAATTCTTCAACCTATGCAGATGGGTGATACCATTAAGCACACCATTACCCATCACATTACAACAAAAGGTCCCCCTGTGTTTGCAAAACCCAGACGTCTTGCCCCGGACAAACTGAAAGCTGCCAAATCGGAATTCCAGCTTATGATAGATCTTGGGATAATAAGACCTTCCAAAAGCAGTTGGTCCTCTCCCCTACACCTGGTCCAGAAGAAGTCAGGAGACTGGAGACCATGTGGGGATTACCGGTTTTTGAATTCGACAACCATCCCGGACCGATATCCGGTACCAAATGTCCAAGACTTTACTTCTCTTCTCCACGGCAAATCTATCTTCAGTAAATAGATCTCGTTAAGGCTTTCCACCACATTCCCGTAGAGCCTTCGGATATTCCCAAGACTGCAGTTTGTACACCATTTGGGTTATTCGAATTTGTGAAGATGCCGTTCGGGCTACGGAATGCTGCGCAAACCTTTCAGAGGTTTATAGATGAGGTCACCAGAGGCTTAGACTTTGTTTATGCCTACATCGATGATTTGCTTGTGGCCAGCTCAACGGAAGAGGAACATAAGGAACATCTTTCACTCCTCTTTCAACGCTTAGAACAATACGGTGTTACTATTAATGCATCTAAGTGTGTGTTTGCACAGCCAACCTTGGAATTTCTTGGTCACACGATTTCGCAGCACGGAATTACCCCCCTTCAGGACAAGTGTGAAGTGATAAAAAATTACCCTATGCCAAATAATCAGCGTGAGTTACGTCGGTTTCTAGGTTTGGTAAATTATTACCACAAGTTCATTAAAAACTGTGCCAGTGTTCTTGCTCCTCTACACGCTATGATCACACACAAACGCAAGGTAACGAAATTGTTATGGTGTAGCGATAGTTTACAGGCGTTCGACAATGCCAAAAATGCTATCAATAGTGCATTGTCTTTGTCATTTCCTATCAGTGATGCCCCCCTAACTCTGACGGTCGATGCATCAGATGTTGCGATCGGTGGAGTGTTGGAACAAACCATTAACGGTCAACAAGCACCCATCGCGTTTTACTCGAAAAAGCTGCAGCCAGCCCAAACGCGTTATAGTGCTTTCGGACGTGAACTTCTTGCTATTTACTTAAACGTGAAGCATTTTCAACATTTCCTTGAAGGCCGAGAGTTTTGTGTTTTTACCGACCACAAACCTTTGGTCACTGTCTTCAATAAAAACAGCTGTAACCACTCTCCCAGAGTCATCAGGCAACTCGATTATATCTCGCAATTTACCACAGATATCCGCCACATCAAAGGTGTCTTGAACACTCCAGCGGATGCACTTTCAAGAATAGAGATTACTTCTGTTACCCTCAGCTCTACACTGTGGAATGCTATTGCACAGGATCAAGATAAGGATACGGAACTACAAGACCTGCTCAGAGAAGACTCCACTCACTCACTTTCCCTCAAGAAAATGAGTATGCCAGGATTGTCTGTGCCCCTCTATTGCGACGTATCAACAGCTGCTATTCGCCTTTATGTCCCTCCATGTCACAGACAAGCAGTCTTCACGGATCTTCATAACCCCTCCCATCCTGGTATCCGTGCTTCGCAACACCTGGTTACCTCTCGCTTTGTTTGGCCCTCGATGCGGAAGGATGTCAAACATTGGACCAAAACGTGCCTTGCCTGCCAGCGTGCCAAAGTCCAAAGGCACACCAGGTCCCCCTTTGACGCATTTCCGCCCCCATCCCAGCGATTTGAGGTAATTCATGTAGACATTGTTGGCCCTCTTCCAGTGATTCAAGGCCAACGTTATCTGCTCACCTGTCTCGACCGCTTTTCCAGATGGCCTGAAGCCATCCCACTTTCTGATATCCAAGCGGACACTGTTGCAAGAGCCTTTCTTCATGGATGGGTATCAAGATTTGGATTGCCGACAAAAGTCATCACTGACCAAGGTCGCCAATTTGAGTCTTCGCTTTGGAAGAAGTTTACCAGCTTGTTGGGTACAGTACATGCGCATACCTGTGCGTATCATCCGCAAGCTAACGGCCTCGTCGAACGCTTCCATCGCCAGCTGAAGTCATCCCTTATGTGTCACGAAGACTCCCATTGGATGGATAAGCTTCCACTCGTTTTGCTTGGTATTCGCTCTGCATTTAAGAGTGATCTGAAGACTACAGCGGCTGAACTAGTCTATGGAACAACACTGCGGCTACCAGGTGGCTACTTCACTGCAGGGGATAAGTCATGCGATCCTACGGAATTCGCTCAAACACTTTCCTCTCACATGCAGTCCCTTCAGCCTGTTCCCCCTCGATTGACTAGCCAACAGAACATCTTTGTTTCCCCAGCCCTCCAATCTTGCACCCACGTTTTCGTTCGTGTACCTCTCCCAAAACGGCCTCTCCAATGTCCATATGACGGGCCCTATGAAGTTCTCCGACGTACGCGCAAATTTTCTCATCCAGCGCGGTTCCAAGGTCGACAAGGTTTCTATCGATCGTCTTAAGCCTGCGTTTTTGGAATCAACCTTAAGCGAGGTACATGTAGCTACCAAAAAGGTCCATGGGAAATCTGTGTCGTTCGGAACTCTTTGAACTTCCTCTCTGGTGGGGGAGTGTGTAGTGAATACTCTTATTTTAGTTTCAAGTTAAATGTTAATTTTACCATCTTGAATTTCGGAATAGTATAAATTCATTTTAAATTAGTTACCCCATTATAATTCAATTGTGAACCACATTAATACTAATTTTATGTATACTATATTATTTTATTGTATGTAAACATAATTAATTATATATCACAATTGTCAGTTAATTATTTATATTCAAATATTTATTTTAATCTAATACCATGTCCATTTTACAAATAAACAATAGAAAACCAAGGGTTATATTTTCCACTTTTGGTACTGTCGCAGTTTCGCCTAACGGACTCAATACGGCTAGTGAGATAATCACTGGTTGGCACTTAACTAGCGGCAGTGCTTATGGCTACATCATCCAGGTTAACCTATACCGGATAGATGCGCTACGGTCCCAAGCCGTAGCTTGCCTAGGCCAACGACGACGACGTAAACCAACACTATGATCGACATTTCAGTGAAATTTTACGTCGATTTTTGAATTACTTTGGCATTATATTGTTGAAAACAGTAGATAAAGCAGTTTTTTATCAATAGTTTCTTATTCGAATGAAAAATACTGAAAAAGATAAGTTTATGTTTTATCATAAGAAAATTGCACAAAAAGTGTTCAAAACACGGAGGAAATCACTTTTTGGTACAAAATTTTCATTTCATTAACATCGAATTTTAGTGGTAATTTTGGACGATTTTTGTCTAGTTTTCGATATATATTGTACAAAACTATAAACTAAAGCACATTATAGCCAAAAATTACTAATTCCAGGTAATATTTTGAAAAAAATTCAACCGTATAGATGTTAATTTATAGTCCCATTTTCATTTCTAAATCTAAAACTAGGCTAAATGATGCGATTTTTAAGCTAAAATTTGCGTAGTATTTAATGTTGGTATATATCATTTCATGAATTTCATTCACTTTTACAATATTTTAGGGCTATATTAAAGATTGTCTAAAAATTGGATCATAAAACATGGAAAAAATCGACTTTTTCCATTAATTTTTTGCCTTACTATGATCGACATTTCAGTGAAATTTTACGTCGATTTTTGAATTACTTTGGCATTATATTGTTGAAAACAGTAAGATAAAGCAGTTTTTTATCAATAGCTTCTTATTCGAATGAAAAATATTGAGAAAGATAAGTTTATGTTTTCCTAAGAAAATTGCACAAAAAGTGCTCAAAACACGGAGAAAATCACTTTTTGGTACAAAATTTTCATTTCATTAACATCGAATTTTAGTGAAATTTTGGACGATTTTTGTCTAGTTTTCGATATATATTGTACAAAACTATAAACTAAAGCACATTATAGCCAGAAATTACTAATTCCAGTTAAATATTTTGAAAAAAATTCAACCGTATAGATGTTAATTTATAGTCCCATTTTCATTTCTAAATCTAAAACTAGGCTAAATGTTGCGATTTTTAAGCTAAAATTTGCGTAGTATTTAATGTTGGTATATATCATTTCATGAATTTCATTCACTTTTACAATATTTTAGGGCTATATTAAAGATATAAACTATAAACTAAAGCACATTATAGCCAAAAATTACTAATTCCAGTTAAATATTTTGAAAAAAATTCAACCGTATAGATGTTAATTTATAGTCCCATTTTCATTTCTAAATCTAAAAATAGGCTAAATGATCCGATTTTTAAGCTAAAATTTGTGTAGTATTTAATGTTGGTATATATCATTTCACGAATTTCATTCACTTTTACAATATTTTAGGGCTACATTAAAGATTGTCTAAAAATTGGATCTTAAAACATGGAAAAAATCGACTTTTTCCAGGAATTTTTTGCCTTACTATTGTAGTGAATACTCTTATTTTAGTTTCAAGTTAAATGTTAATTTTACCATCTTGAATTTCGGAATAGTATAAATTCATTTTAAATTAGTTACCCCATTATAATTCAATTGTGAACCACATTAATACTAATTTTATGTATACTATATTATTTTATTGTATGTAAACATAATTAATTATATATCACAATTGTCAGTTAATTATTTATATTCAAATATTTATTTTAATCTAATACCATGTCCATTTTACAAATAAACAATAGAAAACCAAGGGTTATATTTTCCACTTTTGGTACTGTCGCAGTTTCGCCTAACGGACTCAATACGGCTAGTGAGATAATCACTGGTTGGCACTTAACTAGCGGCAGTGCTTATGGCTACATCATCCAGGTTAACCTATACCGGATAGATGCGCTACGGTCCCAAGCCGTAGCTTGCCTAGGTCAACGACGACGACGTAAACCAACAATTGGTGACCCCGGAGGATTACCCCTTTTACCCGAATGACTAGGACTAGACTGTAATGTCGTTCGTGCCCATCACCCCCTTCACCCGAACGACTAGGACTAGACTGTAACGTCGTTCGTGCCCATCACCCCCTTCACCCGAGCGACTAGGACCAGACTGTAATGTCGCTCGTGCCCTCTGCCCCTCACCCCTGCCCGTGCGCTCTGTGCCTGCGCTCGTCTCAACCTCCACTCCTTCGTTGGTAACCTGTCGTCTTGCTTGTACGTCAGCAAGCATAGGAGAAGATGCCTGACGACGCTGGTGCCATCTCCCACTTGAGCGTAAAGCTCCCCGTCTTCTGGCCGGGTGATCCATTTATTTGGTTCCACCAAGTGGAAACACAATTCAACTTGGGAAGGATCACCGCTAGCAGGACGAAATACGATCATGTTTTGTCCTCTCTACCAGCGAGCATCATCTCTGAAGTCCGTGACGTCATCGTGTCTACTTCCACGAGTGAGGACCCATACAACGATCTGAAGTCTGCCATCCTGTGCCGCACCACTGTCTCCGAGCGTGAGAAAGTACATCAGTTAATCTCAAAAGAAGAACTTGGAGACCGTAAGCCCACTCAAATGCTGAGGGCTATGCAGTGCGCTCTAGGCGAACGCGCACAAACCTTCGATAAGGACATCTTTAGACAGTTGTTCTTGCAGAAACTTCCTCCATCAGCTCAGCGTGTCTTGGCCACTATGGATCCTGCTACTCCAGTTGATAAACTAGCAGAAACTGCCGACAAAGTAGTGGAGATTGACACAGCTCCGGTCAACAACGTGAACACACAATTGGAACTGGAGTTGAAAGTGAAAGAGTTAAGTCAACAACTCAACCACGTTTGTTCTCTGCTACAAAATCAACGGCAAAGAAGCCATTCTCGGTCAAGATTTACGAAGAGGCATCGTTCGAGTTCCGGGAAGATCTGCTTCTACCACTCAAAATTTGGAAGGAAGGCTAGGAAGTGCATCTCCCCTTGCAATTTTTCGTCGGAAAACCCCAGCAGCGAGTCCTAATGGCGTCTAGTACTCGCACTGCCAACCTGTTATTCATAAAGGACAGGAACTCTGGTGTCAATTTCTTGGTTGATACCGGAGCGTCAGTCAGTGCATTCCCTCAAAAATCTGGTCATACGCACTCGGAATCTCCGCCTCTATACGCTGCTAACGGTTCACGCATACCCACGTACGGTACTCAGTCGCGTGAACTAAACTTGGGCCTTCACCGATCCTTCAAGTGGATTTTCATCTGTGCTCAAGTGCAGCATCCCATAATCGGCGCTGACTTCCTCCAGCATTTCAAACTCCTGGTGGATCTTAACAAGCGACGCTTATGCGACCAGGCCACACTGCTTTCTGTTCTTGCCAAACAGGTTGCCCTTCCGGACGCCTCGAACTCTGCACTTTCCCTCGTTCCCCCTAATTCCATGTACCAGTGCCTTTTCCAACGATATCCAGGAATTCTTCAACCTATGCAGATGGGTGATACCATTAAGCACACCATTACCCATCACATTACAACAAAAGGTCCCCCTGTGTTTGCAAAACCCAGACGTCTTGCCCCGGACAAACTGAAAGCTGCCAAATCGGAATTCCAGCTTATGATAGATCTTGGGATAATAAGACCTTCCAAAAGCAGTTGGTCCTCTCCCCTACACCTGGTCCAGAAGAAGTCAGGAGACTGGAGACCATGTGGGGATTACCGGTTTTTGAATTCGACAACCATCCCGGACCGATATCCGGTACCAAATGTCCAAGACTTTACTTCTCTTCTCCACGGCAAATCTATCTTCAGTAAAATAGATCTCGTTAAGGCTTTCCACCACATTCCCGTAGAGCCTTCGGATATTCCCAAGACTGCAGTTTGTACACCATTTGGGTTATTCGAATTTGTGAAGATGCCGTTCGGGCTACGGAATGCTGCGCAAACCTTTCAGAGGTTTATAGATGAGGTCACCAGAGGCTTAGACTTTGTTTATGCCTACATCGATGATTTGCTTGTGGCCAGCTCAACGGAAGAGGAACATAAGGAACATCTTTCACTCCTCTTTCAACGCTTAGAACAATACGGTGTTACTATTAATGCATCTAAGTGTGTGTTTGCACAGCCAACCTTGGAATTTCTTGGTCACACGATTTCGCAGCACGGAATTACCCCCCTTCAGGACAAGTGTGAAGTGATAAAAAATTACCCTATGCCAAATAATCAGCGTGAGTTACGTCGGTTTCTAGGTTTGGTAAATTATTACCACAAGTTCATTAAAAACTGTGCCAGTGTTCTTGCTCCTCTACACGCTATGATCACACACAAACGCAAGGTAACGAAATTGTTATGGTGTAGCGATAGTTTACAGGCGTTCGACAATGCCAAAAATGCTATCAATAGTGCATTGTCTTTGTCATTTCCTATCAGTGATGCCCCCCTAACTCTGACGGTCGATGCATCAGATGTTGCGATCGGTGGAGTGTTGGAACAAACCATTAACGGTCAACAAGCACCCATCGCGTTTTACTCGAAAAAGCTGCAGCCAGCCCAAACGCGTTATAGTGCTTTCGGACGTGAACTTCTTGCTATTTACTTAAACGTGAAGCATTTTCAACATTTCCTTGAAGGCCGAGAGTTTTGTGTTTTTACCGACCACAAACCTTTGGTCACTGTCTTCAATAAAAACAGCTGTAACCACTCTCCCAGAGTCATCAGGCAACTCGATTATATCTCGCAATTTACCACAGATATCCGCCACATCAAAGGTGTCTTGAACACTCCAGCGGATGCACTTTCAAGAATAGAGATTACTTCTGTTACCCTCAGCTCTACACTGTGGAATGCTATTGCACAGGATCAAGATAAGGATACGGAACTACAAGACCTGCTCAGAGAAGACTCCACTCACTCACTTTCCCTCAAGAAAATGAGTATGCCAGGATTGTCTGTGCCCCTCTATTGCGACGTATCAACAGCTGCTATTCGCCTTTATGTCCCTCCATGTCACAGACAAGCAGTCTTCACGGATCTTCATAACCCCTCCCATCCTGGTATCCGTGCTTCGCAACACCTGGTTACCTCTCGCTTTGTTTGGCCCTCGATGCGGAAGGATGTCAAACATTGGACCAAAACGTGCCTTGCCTGCCAGCGTGCCAAAGTCCAAAGGCACACCAGGTCCCCCTTTGACGCATTTCCGCCCCCATCCCAGCGATTTGAGGTAATTCATGTAGACATTGTTGGCCCTCTTCCAGTGATTCAAGGCCAACGTTATCTGCTCACCTGTCTCGACCGCTTTTCCAGATGGCCTGAAGCCATCCCACTTTCTGATATCCAAGCGGACACTGTTGCAAGAGCCTTTCTTCATGGATGGGTATCAAGATTTGGATTGCCGACAAAAGTCATCACTGACCAAGGTCGCCAATTTGAGTCTTCGCTTTGGAAGAAGTTTACCAGCTTGTTGGGTACAGTACATGCGCATACCTGTGCGTATCATCCGCAAGCTAACGGCCTCGTCGAACGCTTCCATCGCCAGCTGAAGTCATCCCTTATGTGTCACGAAGACTCCCATTGGATGGATAAGCTTCCACTCGTTTTGCTTGGTATTCGCTCTGCATTTAAGAGTGATCTGAAGACTACAGCGGCTGAACTAGTCTATGGAACAACACTGCGGCTACCAGGTGGCTACTTCACTGCAGGGGATAAGTCATGCGATCCTACGGAATTCGCTCAAACACTTTCCTCTCACATGCAGTCCCTTCAGCCTGTTCCCCCTCGATTGACTAGCCAACAGAACATCTTTGTTTCCCCAGCCCTCCAATCTTGCACCCACGTTTTCGTTCGTGTACCTCTCCCAAAACGGCCTCTCCAATGTCCATATGACGGGCCCTATGAAGTTCTCCGACGTACGCGCAAATCATTTCTCATCCAGCGCGGTTCCAAGGTCGACAAGGTTTCTATCGATCGTCTTAAGCCTGCGTTTTTGGAATCAACCTTAAGCGAGGTACATGTAGCTACCAAAAAGGTCCATGGGAAATCTGTGTCGTTCGGAACTCTTTGAACTTCCTCTCTGGTGGGGGAGTGTGTAGTGAATACTCTTATTTTAGTTTCAAGTTAAATGTTAATTTTACCATCTTGAATTTCGGAATAGTATAAATTCATTTTAAATTAGTTACCCCATTATAATTCAATTGTGAACCACATTAATACTAATTTTATGTATACTATATTATTTTATTGTATGTAAACATAATTAATTATATATCACAATTGTCAGTTAATTATTTATATTCAAATATTTATTTTAATCTAATACCATGTCCATTTTACAAATAAACAATAGAAAACCAAGGGTTATATTTTCCACTTTTGGTACTGTCGCAGTTTCGCCTAACGGACTCAATACGGCTAGTGAGATAATCACTGGTTGGCACTTAACTAGCGGCAGTGCTTATGGCTACATCATCCAGGTTAACCTATACCGGATAGATGCGCTACGGTCCCAAGCCGTAGCTTGCCTAGGCCAACGACGACGACGTAAACCAACACTATGATCGACATTTCAGTGAAATTTTACGTCGATTTTTGAATTACTTTGGCATTATATTGTTGAAAACAGTAGATAAAGCAGTTTTTTATCAATAGTTTCTTATTCGAATGAAAAATACTGAAAAAGATAAGTTTATGTTTTATCATAAGAAAATTGCACAAAAAGTGTTCAAAACACGGAGGAAATCACTTTTTGGTACAAAATTTTCATTTCATTAACATCGAATTTTAGTGGTAATTTTGGACGATTTTTGTCTAGTTTTCGATATATATTGTACAAAACTATAAACTAAAGCACATTATAGCCAAAAATTACTAATTCCAGGTAATATTTTGAAAAAAATTCAACCGTATAGATGTTAATTTATAGTCCCATTTTCATTTCTAAATCTAAAACTAGGCTAAATGATGCGATTTTTAAGCTAAAATTTGCGTAGTATTTAATGTTGGTATATATCATTTCATGAATTTCATTCACTTTTACAATATTTTAGGCTATATTAAAGATTGTCTAAAAATTGGATCATAAAACATGGAAAAAATCGACTTTTTCCATTAATTTTTTGCCTTACTATGATCGACATTTCAGTGAAATTTTACGTCGATTTTTGAATTACTTTGGCATTATATTGTTGAAAACAGTAAGATAAAGCAGTTTTTTATCAATAGCTTCTTATTCGAATGAAAAATATTGAGAAAGAAGTTTATGTTTTATCATAAGAAAATTGCACAAAAAGTGTTCAAAACACGGAGGAAATCACTTTTTGGTACAAAATTTTCATTTCATTAACATCGAATTTTAGTGGTAATTTTGGACAATTTTTGTCTAGTTTTCGATATATATTGTACAAAACTATAAACTAAAGCGCATTATAGCCAGAAATTACTAATTCCAGTTAAATATTTTGAAAAAAATTCAACCGTATAGATGTTAATTTATAGTCCCATTGTCATTTCTAAATCTAAAACTAGGCTAAATGTTGCGATTTTTAAGCTAAAATTTGCGTAGTATTTAATGTTGGTATATATCATTTCATGAATTTCATTCACTTTTACAATATTTAGGGCTATATTAAAGATATAAACTATAAACTAAAGCACATTATAGCCAAAAATTACTAATTCCAGTTAAATATTTTGAAAAAAATTCAACCGTATAGATGTTAATTTATAGTCCATTTTCATTTCTAAATCTAAAAATAGGCTAAATGATCCGATTTTTAAGCTAAAATTTGTGTAGTATTTAATGTTGGTATATATCATTTCACGAATTTCATTCACTTTTACAATATTTTAGGGCTACATTAAAGATTGTCTAAAAATTGGATCTTAAAACATGGAAAAAATCGACTTTTTCCAGGAATTTTTTGCCTTACTATTGTAGTGAATACTCTTATTTTAGTTTCAAGTTAAATGTTAATTTTACCATCTTGAATTTCGGAATAGTATAAAATTCATTTTAAATTAGTACCCCATTATAATTCAATTGTGAACCACATTAATACTAATTTTATGTATCTTATTATTTTATTGTATGTAAACATAATTAATTATATATCACAATTGTCAGTTAATTATTTATATTCAAATATTTATTTTAATCTAATACCATGTCCATTTTACAAATAAACAATAGAAAACCAAGGGTTATATTTTCCACTTTGGTACTGTCGCAGTTTCGCCTAACGGACTCAATACGGCTAGTGAGATAATCACTGGTTGGCACTTAACTAGCGGCAGTGTTTATGGCTACATCATCCAGGTTAACCTATACCGGATAGATGCGCTACGGTCCCAAGCCGTAGCTTGCCTAGGTCAACGACGACGACGTAAACCAACAATTGGTGACAACGGGGCTGGATTACCCCTTTTACCCGAATGACTAGGACTAGACTGTAATGTCGTTCGTGCCCATCACCCCCTTCACCCGAACGACTAGGGACTAGACTGTAACGTTCGTGCCCATCACCCTTCACCCGAGCGACTAGGACCAGACTGTAATGTCGCTCGTGCCCTCTGCCCCTCACCCTGCCCGTGCGCTCTGTGCCTGCGCTCGTCTCAACCTCCACTCCTTCGTTGGTAACCTGTCGTCTTGCTTGTACGTCAGAAGCATAGGAGAAGATGCCTGACGACGCTGGTGCCATCTCCCACTTGAGCGTAAAGCTCCCCGTCTCTGGCCGGGTGATCCATTTATTTGGTTCCACCAAGTGGAAACACAATTCAACTTGGGAAGGATCACCGCTAGCAGGACGAAATACGATCATGTTTTGTCCTCCTACCAGCGAGCATCATCTCTGAAGTCCGTGACGTCATCGTGTCTACTTCCACGAGTGAGGACCCATACAACGATCTGAAGTCTGCCATCCTGTGCCGCACCACTGTCTCGAGCGTGAGAAAGTACATCAGTTAATCTCAAAGAAGAACTTGGAGACCGTAAGCCCACTCAAATGCTGAGGGCTATGCAGTGCGCTCTAGGCGAACGCGCACAAACTTCGATAAGGACATCTTTAGACAGTTGTTCTTGCAGAAACTTCCTCC
>JAJOZX010021633.1:0-5000 GCA_023014485.1 Bathynomus jamesi
TATATATATATATAATATATATTATATAATATATAATATATATATATTTATTATATATATATATATTTATGATATATATATAATTTATTATATATATATATAATTATATATATATATATAATCTATACATTAATATATATATATTTATTATATATATATATTACAGGGTGGGCAGTAAGTTTCCATACATAGGAAAAATAAACATTTTGTTATGGACAACCATTTTTATTTATATAATATGCTCTACATGGTTGCCATTGTTTTGAAAACACATTTCAATACGTGTTCCCCACTGTTGATGAACACGCATTAGCACAGTTGACGTTATGCTTGTAATGGCGTTGGTGATACGTTCCTTTAGATGATTTATGTCTCGTATCTTTTCCTGATACACCATGGCCTTCAAGTGCCCCCAAAGATAGAAATCAAGGGGGTGAGATCTGGGATCTGGGAGGCCACTCCACAGGACCACGCCGACCAATCCAAGCATCCGGAAACTGCTGATCCAAATACCGACGCACGTGAAGACCATAATGAGGTGGAGCTCCATCTTGCTGGAAGTAAACTGGGAAGTTACCTTCCTCGTTTAGCAGGGATGGAAAATCTCTTCTTGCAACATGTTAAGATACCTTTCGGCATTAAGATTTCCACTGACAAAAATTGGTCCAATAATTCTGTCACCCCATATCCCGGCCCACACCATCACTTTACCGGCACCTTGCATCTTCGTCGGACTCAGCCAGTTAGGGTTAGCATTACTCCAATAACGTATGTTTTGCCGATTAACCTCTCCATTGACGTAAAAATTTGCTTCATCAGTAAACAAGATCTTACGTCAAACGCATATTCTTAGGGTATCTGAAACATAAAAACAAACGTTTAATTTTTCCTATGTATGGAAACTTACGGCCCACCCTGTATATATATTTATTATTATATATTATATATTTATTATATAATTATATATATATATATATATTTATTATATATTATATATAATAAATATATATATATTATATATAATAATTATTATATATATATATATACATATATTATTTATTATATATATATATATATATATATATATATATATATTTATATATATATATATGTAAAAATGAAATGAATAATCAATATTCATTTTTACATAAGAACCAAAATCGCTTAACGCGAGTTTGGTTAATAATTTTACTTGTAGCTTCCTATTTTTTGTTCGTGTCGCAACCCTACGATCTACCATATCTATGGTTTAGTCGTATCCATTTTCCATTTGTTATAGAAGTTATTATAATTAATTATGATTGTCCTGCATCTCACCCTCGACCCTAGATTTAATACGCATTGCATATAAGAGGATTGGAACCCGTAGTTGTGCTTCTTAGTCCTTGATACCCACTCTGTCTTTAATTCGTTTCTTTTAGGTCCTCCCAAATAATGACTTACAGTTATACTGTACGTATGACATAATGTGAATAACTATGACGTCATAAAGTAACTTAATTCTCTTCACGTTTTCCATACCTTGAACACTGAATCACGTGTTTAGTATTTGGACATCTTCCGTATTGAATGTATGGTAAATTCCTTAATAATAATAATAATAATAATAATAATAATAATAATAAAAAAAGAAAAAAAAACTTCATTCTCTATATATCATTATTTATGTTGTTTCCTACCTATTGTCTACTGATACCTATCAACCTATCAGTCCATATTTTACGCGCGTCTATATTACGCACACAACCTATTCTGTTACTTACATGTAAATACGTCCACATGTATTTTTTTTTTTTTTTTAAGTGCGCTCACCCTCAAGATATTCATAAATGCTTGGGTAGGTAAGTGGTCGAATTCGCGAATCACAGCAGAATTGAACGTTTCTAAGAAAACAACATCTTTCGCTCTGATCCAAATTTATAACATGTTAAACATATTATAACATATTATGTATATAAATCTATATCATGTGTGCCATGTACTTTGTATTATATTTCTAACATCTTAATTGTCTATTAATATGAAACACTGTAAAAACAAAACAAAGTTATAGTAACTGTTTAATTGTAATTAACTGTAATACTTTAATTTAATATAACGTAATGTACTTTAATGAAACTGTAATTAATAATAACTTGTAATGTACTTCAAGCAAACTGTAATTAAATGTAATGATTTAATTTATAATGTAAGAATGTACTTTAATAGAACTGTAAGGGACAATCATAAGCGAATGGGAAGTAATCCATAATCGAAATCATAATTGTAATAAACCCAAACAAAAATGTACTCAGTCGTGTACTTCAATTGTACTTGTGTACGACTATGAAATGATATCGCCTTCAGAAATGAAGATTCGGCCAAAAAAAATAAGATTAGTTTTTATTTTTATTTTTTTTTTTTAATCTTTATTGGAATCTTTCAAACATCTGATCGTGTTTAAAAAGGGGGGAAACTTAACCTCCAACTGCCGTTCCCCAACATTCAGGCTTATATATTATACATGTATTTGTAAAATGAAGGACACTTCATTACGAGACTCTGCCTTGGTCACTGCTAAGAGACTCCCCTTGTTAGCAGCCTCACTGCGGGGAGGGGCAGAGGCCCCTTGCCTCCTTAATATTTTTAGATTCCGGCCTGAGCTATGGTCGAAAGAGGTCGAACCTCTACCCCTGTAAATTCAGAGCAGTACCTGTATTTTTTAAGAAGTAAATCACAGCAAGCGAAAACTTTTTATTTTTCCCCCTCGAGTTGGGCTATCTTCAGAGGAATTTAGTCAGTAAAGTAGAAGTATCAGAGTATTATTGAAAGAAAAGAATTAACAGAGTGTCGACCCCATAAAGCGAGAGAAAAGAATTAGAAAGTTATAGAAGAAAAGTATCAAGAAGAAATATCCGTTGCTTGCCTCCGTAACTAGAACCCCCGTCGATCCGAACCAACCCAGGGCCATAGACGGAGGGGTTAACAGACTGGCGACCCTATAGCCAGGATAAACACATTGAAGAAGGAAGATAACAAGACTGGCGACCCTTTACCAGGATAAGAAAAAGATTTTTAGAAGAAGATTTGTAGAAGAAGATTTGTAGAAGATTTTTAGAAGAGGATTTTAAGAAGAGGCTACTCTTTGGCCAAGATAGAAATTACTCTGCATCAGGATAAAACCAGTTGACCGGCGTGTCACGACTTCTAGTTCGTAACATCCACCCTTTTCGTTGCAAATAAGTTGCAAATAAGTTTTGAAGTCAGAAGGTTGCGTCAAGATGGACAACCGCCCCCAGAGATTTATAGAAATACTTGACAAGAGGTCAAGTCAGAAGGTTGCGCCAAGATGGACAACCGCCCCCAGAGATTTATAGAAATACTTGGTAAGAGGTAAAGTTAAAAGGTTGCGCCAAAAGGGACAACCGCCCCAGAGATTTATAGAAATACTTGATAAGAGGTCAAGTCAGAAGGTTGCGCCAAAAGGGACAACCGCCCCAGAGATTTATAGAAATACTTGATAAGAGGTCAAGTCAGAAGGTTGCGCCAAAAGGGACAACCGCCCCAGAGATTTATAGAAATACTTGATAAGAGGTCAAGTCAGAAGGTTGCGCCAAAAGGGACAACCGCCCCAGAGATTTATAGAAATACTTGGTAAGAGGTCAAGTCAAAAGGTTGCGCCAAAAGGGACAACCGCCCCAGAGATTTATAGAAATACTTGATAAGAGGTCAAGTCAGAAGGTTGCGCCAAAAGGGACAACCGCCCCAGAGATTTATAGAAATACTTGATAAGAGGTCAAGTCAATAGGTTGCATCCAAGAGGGACAACCGCCCCAGTTTTGAAGAAGCCAGTTTTGAAGAAGCCAGTTTTGAAGAAGCCAGTTTTGAAGAAGCCAGTTTTGAAGAAGCCAGTTTTGAAGAAGTCAGTTTTGAAGAAGTCAGTTTTGAAGAAGTCAGTTTTGAAGAAGTCAGTTTTGAAAAAGTCAGTTTTGAAAAAGTCAGTTTTGAAAAAGTCAGTTTTGAAAAAGTCAGTTTTGAAAAAGTCAGTTTTGAAAAAGTCAGTTTTGAAAAAGTCAGTTTTGAAAAAGTCAGTTTTGAAAAAGTTAGTTTTGAAAAAGTTAGTTTTGATAAAGTTAATTTTGAAGTCTCAAGTCATTTCAATGCAGTCAATTGAATTCAACTTTTTCTTTGTAAGTTAAGAGAATTTAATTTCAGAAAGTGTAATTTAAGAATTTAATTCAACCTTTTTTTTTGTGTTGTAAAAGAGAATTTAATTCAACCTGAATTGCCCGGGTTGCGTCTTTAGTTAACCTTTCTTTGTTTTGTTGTAAGAAGGAAATGGACCGATTTGTCTTTCTTTTTCATGCCATTGTTGCGTATATAAATATATAGGTAAAATGACATATTTTATTGTTGGCAACCAAGACCGTTTTTACAAATGTTGGTAACGAGTTTTATAATTATTGCGATTATATGATGACAGAAATAGTGTAATAATTAATCGATCATGTACCTAATTTATCTTGCTCTGTACGGTCGGGAAATTTACCCGTAGGACCGCACATACCCTAAATTTCAGTTGTTTTATTATTTTTTGTCATTTAATTTTAATAAAACTTCTACACAATAAAACATATGTATTTATCATATGCAAACAAGTTTTCAGACTAAAATATCAAATAATTCAAATTCTATCAACATTTAACGAAAGAGTATGATTTTTCTACTTAACATGCAAAAAATTATTAAACCTTTTTAATATTTTTTTTATTATATAAAAATAATTTTAAATGTAAATTTACCTGTAATTTAGAATTTTATAATAACTGACCTTGAGCTTAAAGGATTTTATAATAATAATAATAATGATAATAATAATAAGAATAACTGACTTAAACTTAAAAGATTTTATAACCCTAAACCCATCTTAAATTATTATACATTATTTTTAAACTTTGTTAATTCAAAAACCTTCCAAATCCCTACACATTTGACCACAGGTCTATACATCATCCACTACG
>JAJOZX010021633.1:10000-22606 GCA_023014485.1 Bathynomus jamesi
GTCTAGGAATTTCAATTTTTTCCTTTATCTTTCTGTCAAACCTTGAACACTTATCTATTGGGTGTGCGGATGCAAATGTTGATACAAGGCATACTGGTTTTGTGTCCAGCCACTTCACCGCTGTGATATTGGTACTATCCTCATATTTGGTCTTCCACTCATCAAAAGAACCTCGACCAAGAGCTTTTAGTTGTTTGTCAGATATAAATGTCAAATTTGGTAGTCTATTCTGCTGTACAGTGCCGCAACACCATATTCCACGAGAAGCAAGATGATGAAGAAGAGGCAATGATGTGAACCAATTGTCGAAATACAATTTATGATTCTGAAAAGGAGGAATGCTCTCAGCAAGATGAAGTACAGCATTAGAACTTGGTTTGAAGTCTGGAACATTGGGATTATTTACAGGTTCTATTTTGCCTGTATAGGGCATAAAATCATACACCATACCCATGTGGTCTGCCAACACAAAGATTTTATAGCCCCATTTGTGTGGTTTTTTAGGTAAATACTGCTTCATGCAAGACCGTCCTTTGAAGGGAACTATTTGTTCATCCACACACAAATGTTCTGTCATAGCAATCTTTTGAAATTTTGATTTGAGGTGGTTAACTAGAGGTCTTACTTTGGATAATTTGTCATCTTTGTCAAGCTGTGTATTGTCTACAATATATAAATTTGATTTTATTTCCTCCCATCTGTCTCTGCTCATAACTGAATTTACCCTTTCAT
Organism: Bathynomus jamesi; assembly: GCA_023014485.1. Classification (NCBI taxonomy): domain Eukaryota; kingdom Metazoa; phylum Arthropoda; class Malacostraca; order Isopoda; family Cirolanidae; genus Bathynomus; species Bathynomus jamesi. The sequence continues at coordinate 10,733 of JAJOZX010021633.1, forward strand.
TTATTGCACTAATGCCACCCCAGTGAAGCCTAGTATTTGGTATTTTACTAACCGACATGTACATACATAACCCTAACCATTGTTCTAACTCCATACAATCAATGGCAAGTGGTTTATTCGCATTTTTCTGAACCGAGTATAGATTAGATTGCTCTACAATGCTACCCAATAGATCATCTGTAAAAAAAATTCGAAAGTAGTCTATGGGACTGAGTATATCTTCAGTATCATCATTACGCACATCATAGATAGAAACTGTTGGTGTGATCTGTCTTTCACGCATTTCTTCCCAAAACAGTCTCTCCCTGCTTATCCGTGGACGCTTAGTCATTCGTGGGGCAGCGGCTACAAAAGAACTACAAAAGAAACAACTTTGCTAAGTTTCCCATAAATTCATTACATTTTTTTAGAAATTACCATGAAAGAAAATACTAATTCAATGGTGAACTATGATAAAATTTTGAAAAAAGTATAAAGGTCTACTTACATCAGCAGTAGTAGTCCAAACATTCACTAAAAAAGCCCATACTCATCAACATCATTCATACGCTGAATGGACAATTTAGTCCCCTTATGAAGTGGTTGCATAATAACATTTCAGTAATAATTATCAATTTTATCAAAGTCACATGTTCTTTCACATAACAATCTCTCATAAAATATGTAGATAAGTCAACATTACATTACCTGGTTGAGGATCCATGACGTATCAAAATCTTCAGTTGTAGGAAATTTGCACATCATCAAATGCAGGCAGCATTTTCCCTCCAACTGAGCTTTAGTTGGATACCAAATATGAATTACCATATATCAATCATTCACAAAAGATGCCAGAAGCGTCCCAAACAGCTTGCCAGCCAATACCAAGAACAGTTTGCTGTTTATTAGTGTTTTTTTAAAAGAGGACAAATTTGTCCTTTTAGGAAGTAAAGGGTTAAAAAAAGGGGGGAAACTTAACCTTCGACTGTCTCCCCCAAACATTTAGGCTATATTATACATGTACTTGTAAAATCAGGCTACTTCATTTAAGGCTCTTCTTCATTGCACTTCTTCATATTAGCACCTCATTAGGAGGGGCAGAGGCCCCTTGCCTCCTTAACTTAACTTTTTAGATTCCGGCCTGAGCCATGGTCGAAAGAGGTCGAACCTCTACCCTTGTAAATTCAGAGAACTAACTGTACATTTTTAGAAGTAAACTAAATGTAGAGAAAGTTTTTATCTTTTCCTTCGAGCCGTGCTCTCTTCAGAACTTAGTCAAGTCGACAAGTTATAAAAGAAAAGTCGATAATTTGAGTATCAGAGACAGTATCAGAGTATTCTAAAAAGAGAAGAATTAATAAGCGAGAGAAAGAGACAACCCAAGCACCATAGAAGATATTGGCATAACAGTCTGGCGAGTCTGTAGCCAAGACCAAGAGTTTAACAGAGTGGCGACCGAAAAGAATTAGAAAAATATATAGAAGAAATATCCGTTGCAGCCTCCTAACCAGAACCCCCCGTCGAATCCGAACCGACTCAGGGCCATAAAGGGGGGTTAACATATGTAAAAATGAACAATGACTAATCCATATTCATTTTTACATAAGAAACCAAAATCGCCTAAGCGAGTTTTGGATAAAAATTTTATTTGTAGCTTCCTATTTTGTTTGTGTCATACCTTACGATCTCCCATTTCCATGGTTTAGTCGTATCCATTTTCCATTTTTATTTTTTGTTATAGAAGTTATTATAATTAATTATGATTGTCTTGCATCTCACCCTCGACCCTAGATTATGCATACACATTGCATGTAACAGGATTGGAACCCGTAGTTGTACTTCTTAGTCATTAATACCCACTCTTTGTCTCTAATTCGTTCTTGTAAGTCTTCCTAATAATGATTTGTACTACACGTACAAATTCAATAACTATGACGTCACATTTTTCCGTCATTAATTTCCCTTCATCATATCTCTAGTATTCAATGTATGAAAATTCTTTAACATCATAAAAAAACTGTACACTCTATAGAAGTCATTATTTATATGTTATGTAGTATAAATATTATTATTCAACCATATTCATCCATACCGTATGTGCCCATGTACTTTGTATTATATTTCTAAAATCTTAATTGTCTATTAATATGAAACACTGTAACAAAACAAAGTTATAGTAACTGTTTAATTATAATTAACTGTAATACTTTTAATTTAATATAATGTAATGTACTTTAATGAAACTGTACTTAATGATGTAATGTACTAAATAACGTAGTCAATGTACTTTAATGAAATTGTAGTTAACGATAATAAATGAATTGATAATTATAATCATAGTTACAGTAGACCAAATTACAATGTACTCAATGTCCGACCCGACATTATGTCGCCATAAGGAATGTAGAATCGGCGATACTGTTGTTATTTTTTTTATTATTATTTTTCCGTTGGCATAAATTTTAATGTGCTTTCTACTTTGCCAAATAATTGATGACCTGTTGTTTTTTAAAATCTCATAATCATCTTTTTAGATTTAGCTTAATAATGAATCCTGAGTAACTTTTGCCATGTCATGTTTTGTATACATTCTTTCTTCGTTATAAAAGATGAAGTCATCTCTTACCTAAGCATTTAATTGTAAATCTTAAACCTTTAATTTTTACTCATATGCATATTTTAGTGTGAAGATGTATAGTTCAATTTCCACTTTTAGTTAACTTTGCAGATCATGATAACATCAGATCTGAAAATATGCAAGTTAAGATGAAAATATGGCTTCATCTTCAAATATCTTGTTTATTCGTTTAAACCTTACGAACTTTATTTTCAAATATTGTACAAAAAATAATGCAGCCTCTTCAACATTTAATAATGATGATGTTAGTAGAATCGGGGTATATAAACCCCACAAATTTCTCCCATATTTATTCTGATTCCAACTACGAGGCTGAGCATTACCTGTAACAGTTTAGGAGTAAAACACAGTAAGAAAAAGTCTTTATCTTCTCCTTCGAGCCGTGCTCTCTTCAGAAAACTTAGTCATTAGAATCTCCCGATAAGTTACAAGAAGAATCGGGGAGAAACCCCAAAGAATTTAATAAGCCTCTCAGAATCCTCCGAGCCACTAAAGAAAACTCGGAGAGTAGTATAGAAGAAAACCACTTCAAGTCACACATCCGTTGCTTGCCTCCTAACCAGAACCCCCGTCGATCCGAACCACCCCAGGGCCATAGACGGAGGGGTTAACAAGTGGCGACCCTTTAACCAGGATCTTCACGACTCCAGGATTCTTCCAGTCTTCCAGACCCTGGAACCAGAACCAACACCCAGTTGACCGGCGTGTCACGACTTCTAGTTCGTCACATCCACCCAGTTGACCGGCGTGTCACGACTTCTAGTTCGTCACATCCACCCTTGGACCGGCGTGTCACGACTTCTAGTTCGTCACATCCACCCTTGAACCGGTGCGTCACGACTCCAAGTTCTCCACGCCTAGTTTTTATCCAAGAACAAGTGGCCAGCAAGACACGTCTTCAGGACACGTCTCTAAGGATTTCGCCGTAGGAATCTTAAGTACAAAACTTTTTTTTTAAAAATAATTTCTAAACATTTGAAAAGTCATTATTATTAACAATTAATATTTAGTATTGAGCCAGAATTAACAAAAAACAGTGAACACTTCAGACACCAGTGATACATTTTTGTTTTATTGAAAACAATATTGTCACAGAATTATTTTCACAGTTATTTTCAGTTATTTTTACTATTCTAGTTAATATAGTATAATTTATTTTATGTATCAAACATAATAGTATCGTACCGTGTGTACATTCGAGTGAAATGTTGTTTACATTTTATATTTTTGTTTGCAAATTTTTTTCAAATTATTGAATTGAATTGACTTGCAAATTAAGAAAGAGAGTGTTATAGAGAGTTTATAGTTAGAGAGTTACTTGAAGCTTTAAGTTAGTTTCAGAATACTTGAAGAGTTCAAGTTAGTTCAGAATACTTGATAAGAGTTCAAGTTAGTTTCAGAATACTTGATAAGAGTTCAAGTAGTTCAGAATACTTGATAAGAGTTCAAGTTAGTTTTCAGAATACTTGATAAGAGTTCAAGTTAGTTTCAGAATACTTGATAAGAGTTCAAGTTAGTTTCAGAATACTTGATAAGAGTTCAAGTTAGTTTCAGAATACTTGATAAGAGTTTCAAGTTAGTTTCAGAATACTTGATAAGAGGTCAAGTCAAAGGTTGCATCTAAGAGGGACAACCGCCCCCAGAGATTACAGAAGTTAGTTTTGAAAAAAAAAAGTTAGTTTTGAAAAAAAAAAGTTAGTTTTGAAAAAAAAAGTTAGTTTGAAAAAGAAAAAAGTTAGTTTTGAAAAAAAAAGTTAGTTTTTGAAAAAAGTTAGTTTTGAAAAAAAGTTAGTTTTGAAAAAAAAAGTTAGTTTTGAAAAAAAAAGTTAGTTTTTGAAAAAAAAGTTGTTTGAAAAAAAAAAGTTAGTTTTTGAAAAAAAGTAGTTTTTGAAAAAAAGTTAGTTTTCAAGTCCCAAGTTAGTTTTCAATGCAGTCATTGAAATTCAACTTTTCCTTTGTAATTTAAGAGAATTAATTTAAGAAAAAAAGTAAGTTAAGAATTTAATTCAACCCTTTTTTTGTGTTGTAAAAGAGAATTAAAATTCACCCTGAATTGACCGATTTGCGTCTTTAGTTAACCTTTTTTGTTTGTAAGACGGAAATTCACCAATTTGTCTTTCCCGTTCATGCATTGTTACGTATATAAATATATAGTTATGTAATTTATTATTTGTACAAAGGTTGTAATGACTTTGATAATCATTGTAATGTATACGTGATAATAATAGTTGTGTAATAATTAATTAATCGATCTTGTCCCAATGACTCCTTTTAAATTACTATATGAGGAACATGCCATCCCTTCGTTTTGTTTCAACTCTTTTAATTTTTGTTCAAAGTAATGTGACAAGCAATCCTTTTTTAAAGAGCAAAGTGCTCACGAAAGACGTATTGTCAATTTCAGACTTATACCCCCCGCTTAGTCACTCAATTCCCCCGAATGTAGTACTCCAAACTTTGTCTTTTTATTTTATTTTTATTTTAACACCCCTAACCCCAGTTGAACTATGTCAACCAGAGAAATGGTTCAACCATGGTTAATTCCTCTTTGGTACGATGGAACATAACCTCAATTTACGATAAGTGTTTTTTTATATTACAGTATATGTTTAATTCATTATAGTTTATAATTGGTTCCTATTTTCAATGGTTATATTTTTTATACTTTTTTATTCGATTAATACTGAGTAATTGTCGTAGTCGAATTCAATTTACGTTCCGTCCCTTCAGTCACTTTTGCATTAAAACTCGTATGCAAACATCATCATTATAATCTTAATAATTATTGCTTACTACATATAAATTCTCGTTCATGCATTTATTAAGTTATTTTATCTGTTCCTTAAAGTATATATATATATATATATATGTGTATATATATATATATATGTATATATATATATATATATATATATATAAGTATATAACCCTAAACCCATCTTAAATTATTATACATTATTTTTTGTTAATTCACAAACCTTCCAAATCCCCTTTCTCCTTTTGAACGTATCACCAACCACTACAATTTGTACCTAGTACACACAAATACACACTAGACCACAGGTCTATACATCATCCATTACGTAATTCTATTTTTACCTACAATAGTCAATAAAATTAGTTTATCAATTGTACTATCATGGTAACCTTGAAAAATCCATGAACTTTAAAATTTATATTTTTCCTTTTACCTATTCATTATGAATGTAATTTTTCCTACAGAAAAATAAAAATTTTGTAAAATTTTTTTAACCATATCATTGTTTGTCTAACTTAATTGTTTGTCTAAATTAACGTATTAATCCTTTATTCTGTTTGTCTAAATTAAAGTATTAATCTTTGAATTTTTTATATTATATAATAACTCACTTGTTCTGTATAAAAATTTGTAATGTAAAGGAAAATTCGTCATCTAACTTGAAGTAGTTAGGATGTTATTTTCTCATTTATATTGTATTAATGGTACCTATTAGATTATTGTATAAATACCATTTTAGAGGGAGAAACACTGTAAAAATGAACAATGACTAATCCATATTCATTTTTACATAAGAAACAAAAATCGCCTAAGCGAGTTTTGGATAAAAAATTTATTTGTAGCTTCCTATTTTTGTTTGTGTCATAACCTTACGATCTCCCATTTCTATGGTTTAGTCGTATCCATTTTCCATTTTTTATTTTTTGTTATAGAAGTTATTATAATTAATTATGATTGTCTTGCATCTCACCCTCGACCCTAGATTATGCATACACATTGCATGTAACAGGATTGGAACCCGTAGTTGTACTTCTTAGTCATTAATACCCACTCTTTGTCTCTAATTCGTTCTTGTAAGTCTTCCTAATAATGATTTGTACTACACGTACAAATTCAATAACTATGACGTCACATTTTTCCGTCATTAATTTCCCTTCATCATATCTCTAGTATTCAATGTATGAAAATTCTTTAACATCATAATAAAAACTGTACACTCTATAGAAGTCATTATTTATATGTTATGTAGTATAAATATTATTATTCAACCATATTCATCCATACCGTATGTGCCCATGTACTTTGTATTATATTTCTAAAATCTTAATTGTCTATTAATATGAAACACTGTAACAAAACAAAGTTATAGTAACTGTTTAATTATAATTAACTGTAATACTTTTAATTTAATATAATGTAATGTACTTTAATGAAACTGTACTTAATGATGTAATGTACTAAATGACGTAGTCAATGTACTTTAATGAAATCGTAGTTAACGATAATAAATGAATTGATAATTATAATCATAGTTACAGTAGACCAAAATTACAATGTACTCAATGTCCGACCCGACATTATGTCGCCATAAGGAATGTAGAATCGGCGATACTGTTGTTATTTTTTTATTATTATTTTTCCGTTGGATAAATTTTATGTGCTTTCTACTTTGCCAAATAATTGATGACCTGTTGTTTTTTAAAATCTCGTAATCATTTTTAGATTTAGCTTAATAATGAATCCTGAGTAACTTTTGCCATGTCATGTTTTGTATACATTCTTTCTTCGTTATAAAAGATGAAGTCATCTCTTGCCTAAGCATTTAATTGTAAATCTTAAACCTTTAATTTTTACTCATATGCATATTTTAGTGTAAAGATGCATAGTTCAATTCCACTTTTAGTTAACTTGGCAGATCATGATAACATCAGATCTGAAAATACGCAATTAAGATAAAATATGGCTTCATCTTCAAATATCTTGTTTATTCGTTTAAACCTTACGAACTTTATTTTCAAATATTGTACAAAAATAATGCAGCCTCTTCAACATTTAATAATGATGATGTTAGTAGAATCGGGGTATATAAACCCACAAATTTCTCCATGTTTATTCTGATTCCAACTACGAGGCTGAGCATTACCTGTAACAGTTTAGGAGTAAAACACAGTAAGAAAAAGTCTTTATCTTCTCCTTCGAGCCGTGCTCTCTTCAGAAAACTTAGTCATTAGAATCTCCCGATAAGTTACAAGAAGAATCGGGGAGAAACCTCAAAGAATTTAATAAGCCTCTCAGAATCCTCCGAGCCACTAAAGAAGAACTCGGAGAGTAGTATAGAAGAAACTACTGCAAGTAACATCCGTTGCTTGCCTCCTAACCAGAACCCCCGTCGACTCGAACCACCACCCAGGGCCATAGACGGAGGGGTTAACACATATATATATATATTTATTATATATATATATATATATATATATATATATATATATATATATATATATATATATATATATATATATATATATATAATATATAATATATATATATATATATATATATATATATATATATATATATATATATATATATATATATATGTTAACCCCTCCGTCTATGGCCCTGGGGTGGTTCGGATTGACGGGGGTTCTGGTTTAGGAGGCAAGCAACGGATGGTGCTTGAAGTGGTTTTTCTTCTATGTTACTCTCCGAGTTCTTCTATAGTGGCTCGGAGGACTCTGGTAGATTTGCAATCTAAATGCTGAAGGTTCCGGATTCTTCTTATAGCGTATCCGGAAAGTTTTCTAAGTTTTTCTGAAGAGAGCAAGGCTCGAAGGGGACAATAAAAAGTTTCTTCACTGTAAATTTACTGCTAAAAATACAGGTAGTGCTCAGCCTCTGAATTAGCTTCTGAATGACAATGGATGAATTTGAATGGGTTTATATACCCAAAAACTGCTAACATTATTATTATTAAATGCTAAGAAGGCTGTATTATTTTTGCACAATATTTGAAAATAAGTAAATTTTTTAGCTGTGGTAAGGCTTGAACGAGTAAACAAAATATTTGAAGACGAAACCATATTTTTATCTTAAACCGCGACTTTTCAGATCTGATGTTATCATGATCTGCCAAGTTAACTAAAAGTGGAAATCGGACTATGCATCTTTACACTAAAATATGCATATGAGTGAAATTTTAAGGTTTAAGATGTACAATTTTAATGCTTAGGCAAGACATGATCTCATTGTTTATAACGAAAGAGAGTGTATACAAAATGTGAACATTGCAAAGCTTAACAGGATTCCTTATTAAGCGAAATCTAAAAAAATGATTATGAGATTTTAAAAAACAACAGGTCACCAATTATTTAGCAAAGTAGAAAGTGAATCAAATATTTTATCCAAACTCGCGTTGGGCGATTTTGGTCCTTATGTAAAAATGAATACACACACGTACATACATATGAGTATAGGCATTATATAAAGTTAAATATATAAGATTATACATGAACCATATAACACATGAATTTTTAAAATGGATACTTTTTCTTACAATGGATACAGAGACTATATAAATGAATACAAGAATTACATGAAGGATAAGATAATATAGGAATATGGGAATTATTTATGGTTCATTTTTACAGGGCTCTTCCCTCTAGAATGATATTAATATAATAACGTAACATCTCTAACTAAGGCTAACTAGATGATAACTATTGGTTTTATAATACAGATTTATATATACAACATAAGTCGGGTGGTTAAGTCTAGTTCACGTGGTCTGGGTACGCACTCTTGGTCGTGCATAAATAGTTTCATGTTCCGTGTCACTGGGTTTTCTTTGTTCCCAGAATGATCTTTTCATCACAAATACACCGAGGATAATAGCACACACAATAATGATACTAACGGCAGATGTTGAGAAAATGGTTACCGGTTGTAGTATTTGTAAGAGGTTGTTTTGGTTATCATCCGAAATTTTAAACCGGCTCAATTGATCATTCCATTCAGGGGCATGCAGTTCGGGTAGGATGGTTACAGGTTTTATGGAGAGATTTAAGATCTCTATGACGGGTTTAAATTTAATTTGCGACGGAAATGGGTATGAGTTATTAAGGGTAACCTTATACGGGTTGTATATTTGGAGGGCTTTTGAACGCAAGGAGCAACCAATTGGTAGCCGAATAATCATAGGGATTGTAATGAGGGAATAATTTGATGGACACTCGAGGGTAGCGGCAGTCCTGTTCGCGAAGGAAACCCAGATGTCTGGTCCAATTCGTAGTTGGATGGTTTTAGGGGAATGAAATTTTTTAAATGAACATACGGGGGCATGCCGGTCACGAATTAAATCGAAAGCAAGACCTAGTAGTGGGAAGAATAACTGGTTTGAGTGGAGGGCAGATGAGTTGTTTATTTGGTTGCGGGAATCGGCAATGCCGGACGTCGCTATCTGACATCATAGAATAAGCTGATAGATCTTTGGTGAGGAAAAGGTAAGGTGGTACGGTGGGTAAATACAATCGATAGACATTAGAGTTATTTTGGTAGGGTGTTGGGAAAGGGTGAAATTATATACGTCATAAGTGAGGAAATCGAAAAATGGTATAATTATGAGGTATGTGTAGGGGCGTGGTCCATGTACAGTCCAGGTGTATTCTAGAAATTGAGGGTAATTAGTGTGGTTGAGTGGGAATATGGGTGATAATTTTAATTGTGACTGGGCGGTGTGAATCAAGGACTGGAGTATTTCCCATGGTATTAGGGTGGAAAGAGTGATTTTTCCATGGGCTAGCTGGGTTGCACGCAAAACCTTGGAATGAATCGTAGTTATTCGTTGTAAGTATTTATCGATTAGGGTTACTTGTATGTTCATTATTCTATTAATTCTAGATATCGTTTGTGTTCTTTGTATTGAGCTAACATGGATTCAAGGTATGTGAATCTGTCCGAAAGGGAGTGAAGGAAGCGATTGTTTTCGTGTAATGACCTAATAGTTTGTTCTAACATGTGTCCATTATATTGTCGATTCCGAGCGAAGAGATTCAATTTAAGTTCAACTCTTTTAATATCTTCTTCGGTTGCTAATCCGAATAAACCTTTGAACAGTTTCCCTCCTATATCTATCAGTCCCCTTTTACTTCTTTGGTTAAAGTTTTCGAATTTTTGGTTTCAGTTTGTATCCATGGTAAGGCTAATATTTCTGATAGGGCGCGTGCTGTAGTTTGAATATTTTCGAGGGTATTTTCTAACAGAACGCGACTAATCTGATCTTTTCCTTGGAAAGAATTTTGGACTTTACTTTCAAACGTTTCTAATTGGGTTTGTATCTGAAGGAGATTGATTTTAATTCTAGCAGGGGGTTGCAAATTTATATAAAGGTCTGCATGCCCTTTCAAAAATTTACCTTCTGCAAGTTTTTCTATAACAACTCCGGTAGAAATTTTAATGCTAGGTCTACAAGAGTAAATAATTTGGAAAATTATAAGGGGGACAATTTTATTCATTTCTACGCCTTAAGTTATACGGAGCTGGGGGTAGTTGTGTGGATACTTGTGTGGATACTTGTGTTGGTGGGCGAAGGGGTCGGCCTCGTTTTGGTGGCAATGGGGGTCGACCGTTGAGCTCGGATTCTGAGGGTTCGTTTCTTATGTGAAGGTTCTAGTTCACGTGGGTGATGCATTTGCGGGCGGTATGTCGGGTCCGTGCGTCGATCATCAATCGGCGAGGGTGGTGACAGAGGAGATGGTGGAGTTGGAGGAGATGGTGGAGTTCCACTGAGTGATTCTCTCGAAGGGGTTTCTCCAGGGTCTGGGTCCGATGGGACGCTTGGCTCTGGGGCCTCCTCTTGTTCAGAGATTGCCTCGAGTAATGGTGGTATTACGAGGTACCAATCTTCGTCATGGGTAGCGGTTCCCGCGGTGACTACTTCAGTTTTTTTATCCCTGCCCGATTTGTTAATATCTTGACCTTTTGAAGGATAGGCGGCTCGAACGCCTGGCAGCTGTTTTTTGGGAAGGTGTTGCTCGGAAGCTATCTTCAAATTGTCAGCGTGAATGATCTTTAGTTTGGAATGATCCCGGAGGTCGAGGATTTCATAACGATTTTTTCCGAGGTCTTTCATAATCCTATATGGGCCATCCCATTTTGGGTATAATTTGCGATGAGCCCCTGGCGGTTTCACGCTCTTCAGATAACATCGCATACCAACGATTATAGTCCGTTGACGGGGATGACGCCTATGTTGTTCTTGCTCCATCTGTTGGTTTCGTTGGTCGAGGGCATAGCGGATTATGTCAAAAATCTTGAAAGATCGTTCAGCTAGTTGCTGATTTGCTTCTGCCATTTCGGAAGATGTTAGGACTGCCGGGTCGGTTTGGTCGGGCAAATCAAAAGGTAGACGCTTGTCGTAGTGATAGAACGAAATGAGGGGTGTCCCCGATGGACACATTATAGCCATTGTTGATGGCTGTTTGTACCATGTGGAAGGGAATCA
>JAJOZX010021634.1:0-7500 GCA_023014485.1 Bathynomus jamesi
CTTCAGTTGTAGGTAAATATTTAGAGGGGATAATAGCGAGTAGGATTGTTGACCATTTGGATTCCTACAAGCTACTTGGGGACTCCAACATGGGTTTAGACGGCATAGGTCGTGTCTCACCATCATGCTCGAGTTTTTCTACGTCATGTTGAGTGAGTATGATAAGAGTAGGGAGATTGATTAGAAGGCCTTTGATAAGGTACCTCACCGCCGGCTAATGGCCGAAGTGCGCGCGCTGGGTATTGGTGGGGAAGTAGGTAGGTGGATTGGAAACTGGCGAAAAATGCCACAAAGTTATCCCTTTCGTTAGGCATATGGGCTACAATTGACGCTTAGTGACGCGGTTCAAAGATGTCGATTTTAGAAGCATGTTTAGTTCAAATGATAACCCAACTCGCAACAATGGTTAGAAGTTGGATTTGAAATGATTTAGGACTAGTATATGTGGGAATTATTTTAACACGTTGATAGTTTAAGATTAAACCTCAGAAACTCTGCAGGAGTTCGCTTGCACGGTGTCTCTGTGAGCAAGGTAAATATAGAGCTATTTATATATTCTCCACTTTCCTGTAAATTTCCTTGGCTACTTTTCCAGGGTCAAGGTATTTTCTTCAACCTTTTTCCGTACCTGCCTCTGGCAGGGAGGGAGCGGAGGGTGGGGAGAGAGCCTTCTACTTTTCTATCCAGTTTTTCTACTACTGCTAGGATAGTTGAAAGAAAAATAAACTTTTAATAACAGGATAGTTTCCTCGGTCGATTAGTTCAAGAAAAGGTTAGACCAAATCTTGCACACTATTTGAGTGTGTAGAAAATTTTCCCTGGCACCCGTTGCCATTGGTACCTCCCTCGGTATGGGCCGCAAGGCCTTTTGAGGTACTTCTTTTCCTTGTAACTCCTTGTAACTCTCTCTCTCTCTCTCTTCTCTCTCTCTCTCTCTCTCTCTCTCTCTCTCTCTCTCTCTCTCTCTCTCTCTCTCTCTTCTTCTTCTCTCTCCTCTCTCTTCTCTCTCTCCGCAGGGGGTATAAAGGTTATGCACATTTCTTCTGGATGTAGTAAACTTTATACTTGGGGTGTGACAGCCCTCCGGTCCCGAGTCGTGGGATTCTAGAGGAACTGGCTGCCAGCTCCTTTAGGTTCTCTCTCTCTTTCGGGAGGGCGGGTAAAGTATTTTGCACAATCCCGTCCCGTGGGTTACTAGGACCCCATCCCATCCCTACTCTGTCCTTTTAGATTACGTTAAGGTTGTTCTCCTCTCACTGCAAAAAAAAAAAAAAAAAAAAAAAAAACTTTTCTTTTAGTATTAAGTCTTTTTCTCTTCTTTTACTATTAGGACCCTACTGCTACCTCATGCGTGGGAAGAGAGGCTTTGGAACCTCTATAAATAACACCATTTAACGCTCGTAGGTTGTGAGAGACTGGGATGGAGGGGTCCCAGGCGTAGGGGCGCGATGAATGGAGTGTGGCTAGTGCCCCGTTAAGCCCATTCCTAACGCGTAATGGCTTGACCAGCCCCCTGCGACCGTTCTTTGGTGACCAATTGATGGTGCTTGGCTGTACTGCTCTGAGGTGAGAGGGCTTTACTGCCCAGCTGGCTGCCAGGCCAGCGTAAAGTCTCGGGCGTAGCCTCTGGGTCTGGTGGGATATCCCTTGAACACTGGATTCTAAGAGTCTGGCCCACTTGTGAGTGACTAGTAAGACTTAGTAAGGGGCTGCATCTCGCTGTCGCTCCTGGCGGAAAATCCGTGACGCTTGCGTCGCGAGTGTTTGTCAGTTGGTAGCTGCGACACGTTTGGGACGGTCCGGCCCTGGGGAGACCTTTGGTCGGTGCGGCAGCAGGAGAGGTGTAGTCTTCTGGAAGGAATGAACGTCACTTGCGAAAAGGCGGGTGCGGCTACGCGCGGGATTAATTCACCCCCCCCCCCTTTTTTATATACTGGTCATAACGTTTTTGGATAGTTTTCATTGCTAGAACGCTTTATCTTATTCAGAGTATTCAGAAAAAACAAAAAAAAGAGAAAATATGGCAGGGCCAGCTAAATTGAAAGCAGAATGCTTTAAATGTAAAGTTAATCATTGGTGCGTAGACTTCCCAGAGGGTAATATCAGCGATATCACATCCCTTAGTGTATGTTTGTTTTGTAAACTTAGAGACAACCACGAAAAGGAAGTTAAAGAGCTAAAGGAATTAGTAAAAAAGCTTGAAGCTAGGGTCGTAGCACTGGAAATCCAACCCAGTGGACAAGATCAAATTAAAAACACACCAGCAGATTCAAACTGTAAGATTAAGTATCAAGAACAAAGGGAGGGCTCAAAGAAGGGGCTGATAGAGAAGGGTGGGAAGGGATCGATAGAGAAGGGTGGGAAGGGGCCTGCTGATGGCCCAAAGAAACCGAAGGATGTAGCTACCTGTCGGGGTGGGTCGGGTGGTGTAACTGCGTGTATGGGTGGCGACGGGTTTCGAAAGGTCTCGGGCAAGAAGGCTGCGAAGCCGAAGCCTGAGACCCCAGTTGCCCCTGTCAAGACCTCTAACCGCTTTAGTCTCCTGTGCTCGAAGGAGGAAGACACCGTTTTGATTGGGGACTCGCAGATCAGGGGCCAGGAGAAGTACTTTGCTTCTGCAAACCGGGATGGGAGGAAGGTAAGGTGCTTACCTGGGCGGGGAACGGCGCACTTAAGGAAGGAGGTAGAGAAGGTGCGCGTGGATAGTCGGAGGACTGCGATCGTTGTCCACGCTGGTGGCAATGACCTGTTCCTCAAAGGCGGTGGGGTAGGTCTTACAGAAGGGATCATCACCGAGATCATGTCTCTTGCGGATGATCTAAAACTGAAGACAGACAGGGGAATGTTAATGGGTATTTTACCGCGAATGAATGTCAGTGACCACTCGCTCAGTAAGGTCATTGGCATCAACGAGAGGGTACAAGACTTGTGCGTTCCGCTGGGCGTGAAGTTTATTGACCCCTTCGATGCATTTTCGGGTAGGTGGGACCTTTACCAGAGGGATGGTGTCCACCTCAATGACAAGGGTAAAGGTGTGCTAGGCGCGCTGCTCGACCGGCACCTATACAGAATGGTGAGGTCGAGTCCTGGGAGAGATGATGGGCCCCCACCGGGGAGAGATGAGGATGAGCCGGTGGCGGACGTACCTTCGACTGAAGGGTGCGGCGAAGTACAGATGGGTGACCCTCCTCCTACGTTGGAGGGGGCTCAGTCTCCTGTGGAAGTTGCCCCCTCGTTAGTGAGGGGCTCTTCAACTCCCGACAGCCTTGGCTGTTCGGGAAACGGGTCGTGCTAGGGGGCGGTCAGAATAGGGAAGGCTCCCTCCGTGCAATGCTTTTTAATGCTAGGTCAATTAGGAACAAGTTTCGCGAGCTACGGGCGCTCTTAGCATCAGAATACCAGGATATCGTTGCTATCACCGAGTCCTGGATTCATACTGATCGTAGGGACTACGTTGGGGAGTTCGAAATTCCCGGGTATAGAATGTTTCGCAAAGACCGCACCCGTGGGGAGGGGGGTGGGGTACTAATATACGTCAGAGACACGTTGAGTCCGGTTGACTGCCAGTTCCGGTCGGAACGGGAGCTGCTTGGCGTCGATCTGAACGTGGGAGGGACGAACTATAGGTTAATCTTGGTGTACAGACCTCCGCATCTCCTCCTCGAGGAGGATACAGCCCTGTACACCGAACTCAGTAGCCTGCTAGGGGATAGGGTGTGTGTAGTTTTAGGAGACTTCAACTGTCGCGGCATAAAGTGGGAAAACAGGACTGCCGATGCTGAAGGGAGGAGGCTAGTTGACTTTGCTGATGAGAACTTCCTCACTCAGTGGGTCAACGAGCCTACACGAGGCGAAAGCGTTCTAGACTTAGTATTCACGACCGAAGACAACCTCGTCACTGGCCTCACCGTTGACGAATCGTTGGGCGGGAGTGATCACGGTATTATTAGGTTCCGTGTGTGCGTCCCTCGGGTGAAGCGTAGTAACTCGAGAGGCAGTAAGCTCGATCTCCGGCGGGCGAACTTTGTTAGCCTCAGGGATAGCGTAGCAGAGATGGGGTTAGAGGTTGGCGGCGATGTTGAGGGAGTGTGGAGTGCATTCCGGGATGAGTTTATGGTGCTGCAGTCTGCTGCCATACCCTCAAAACTGGTCACCCCTGCTTCAACGCAGCCTAAGTGGTTCAATCGTGGCATCGCTTCGGCTATCCGAAATAGGAAAGTAGTGTATAGGAGGGCGAAGGCCAATCGTTCCCACGAGAACACTGAAGCGTATGTCCGCCTGTGTAGGGAAGTGAAGGCGAAGGTTAGGCTAGCGAAACGTAACGAAGAACTACGGGTGGCAAGCCTCTGCAAGAGGAACCCTAAGGAGTTCTTCAGTTATGTTAATAGTAGAAAGCCTAGAAGCATGATAGGTCCTTTAAAGGACGGAAGCGGCGTTCTGCGGACCTCCGACGCGGACATCGCTAAGGTGCTTAATGAGTACTTTGCGGGAGTGTTCACCAGGGAGGATACCCGCGTCATCCCCGAGCCAGCTGTGAGGCACGAAGGTGCTGACCTGGATAGTGTTAGATGTACCGCGACAGTCGTTGCTCATAGAATAGACAAACTGAGCGCGTTTAAGGCTCCTGGGCCAGACCAGTTTCTCCCCAGTGTTTTGCGAGAAGTGCGCGACCAGGTGGCTCCCCACCTGGCTACAGTCTTCAACAAATCGTTGGAGATGGGCCAGGTGCCTGGTGACTGGAGAGAGGCCAACGTGACCCCTATCTTTAAGAAAGGGGATCACGAAAGTCCAGGGAACTATCGTCCTATTAGTCTCACTTCAGTTGTAGGTAAATTATTAGAAAGGATAATAGCTGATAGAATCGTTGACCATTTGGATTCCTACAAGCTGCTTGGGGACTCCCAACATGGGTTTAGACGGCATAGGTCGTGTCTCACCAACTTGCTCGAGTTTTTCCACGTCATGTTGAGTGAGTACGATAAGAGTAGGGCGATTGATATACTTTATCTCGACTTTCAGAAAGCCTTTGATAAGGTACCTCACCGCCGGCTAATGGCGAAAGTGCGCGCGCTGGGTATCGGTGGGGAAATAGGTAGGTGGATTGAAAACTGGCTAAGGAATAGGCGGCAGAGGGTGGTAATTAAAGGGGCTAGTTCGGGTTGGGCCTCGGTCACTAGTGGGGTTCCTCAGGGTTCCGTTTTGGGGCCACTGTTGTTTACCATTTACATAAATGATATCGACGGTGGCATCGTCAGTCGGATCGCCAAATTCGCTGATGACACCAAGCTTGGGGCCAATGTTGGGACGCCCGAAGCGATCGAGGAACTGCGTGCGGACCTAGGTAGGATAGGAGAGTGGTCCGAAAAATGGCAAATGCCGTTTAACTTGGGTAAATGCAAAGTGATGCACATTGGCTACGCCAATCCCAAGTCGGACTACTCGATGTTGGGCAGTAATATCGAGGTGACTGATTTAGAAAAGGACTTGGGTGTGCTAATTAGCAGCGACCTTAAGTTTACGAAACAGTGTGTAGAGATGGAAAAGAAAGCCCAGAAACTATTGGGTTATATCAGGAGGCAATTTCAGTTTCGGAACAAGGAGATTGTGCTCTCACTGTACAATTCCCTTGTTCGGCCGTACCTGGAGTATGCTGTGCAGTTCTGGTCGCCCACCCTCAGGAAAGATATTGAGAGGCTGGAGCGAGTGCAGGCGAGGGCCACAAAGTTGATCCCTTCCGTTAGGCATATGGGCTACAATCGACGGTTACGCGCCCTGAACTTGTTTTCGCTTGAAACTCGGAGGCTGCGCGGTCAACTGATCGAGGTTTTCAAGCTCTTACGAGGGTTCAACGATGTCGATTTTAGAAGTATGTTTAGTTTAAATGATAACCCAACTCGCAACAATGGTTGGAAGTTGGATTTGAAACGGTTTAGGACTAGTGTGTGTGGGAATTACGTTACGTATAAGATCTGTGACACATGGAACAGGTTACCTTCGGAAGTTGTGAACAGTTCCTCTGTGGATCAGTTCAAGAAAAGGTTAGACGAAATCTTGCACACTATTTGAGTGTGTAAAGACATTTAGGACCTCAGTCTGCGGAAATTTCTTTTCCTGTAAAATAGTTGATATCTGGAACCAACTTCCCTCAGAGGATGTTTCCAGTCAAAGTGTAAATCTGTTTAAAAATAGGCTAGACAAAGTACAGAACACACTCATAGTTTAAGATTAAAACCTCAGAAAACTCTGCAGGAGTTCGCTTGCTCGGTGTCTCTGTGAGCAAGCTAAATATAGAGCTATTTATATATTCTCCACTTTCCTGTAAAATTTCCTTGGCTACTTTTCCAGGGTCAAGGTATTTTCTTCAACCTTTTTCCGTACCTGCCTCTGGCAGGGAGGGAGCGGAGGGTGGGGAGAGAGCCTTCTACTTTTCTATCCAGTTTTCTACTACTGCTAGCATAGTTTGAAAGACAAAATTTTCCCTGGCACCCGTTGCCATTGGTACCTCCTCGGTATGGGCCGCAAGGCCTTTTGAGGTACTTCTTTTCCTTGTAACTCCTTGTAACTCTCTCTCTCTCTCTCTTCTCTCTCTCTCTCTCTCTCTCTCTCTCTCTCTCTCTCTCTCTCTCTCTCTCTCTCTCTCTCTCTCCTCTCTCTCTCTCTCTCTCTCTCTCTCTCTTCTCCTCTCTTCTTCTTCTTCTCTCCCCGCAGGGGGTATAAAGGTTATGCACGTTCCTTCTGCGTGTTGTAAACTTTATACTTGGGGTGTGACAGCCCTCCGGTCCCGAGTCGTGGGATTCTAGAGAAATTGGCTGCCAATTCCTTTAGGTTCTCTCTCTTTCGGGAGGGCGGGTGAAGTCTGTTGTACAAACCTGTCCCGTGGGTTACTAGGACCCCTTCCCATCCCACTCTGTCCTTTTAGCTTAGGTTAGGGATGTTCTCCTCTGACTGCAAAGAAAAACTTTTAGTATTGTCTTTTTCTCTACTGTTATGATTAGGACGCTACTGCTATCTCATGCGTGGGAAGAGAGGCTTCGAACCTCTATAAATAACACCATTTAACTTCAGTTGTAGGTAAATATTTAGAGGGGATAATAGCGAGTAGGATTGTTGACCATTTGGATTCCTACAAGCTACTTGGGGACTCCAACATGGGTTTAGACGGCATAGGTCGTGTCTCACCATCATGCTCGAGTTTTTCTACGTCATGTTGAGTGAGTATGATAAGAGTAGGGAGATTGATTAGAAGGCCTTTGATAAGGTACCTCACCGCCGGCTAATGGCCGAAGTGCGCGCGCTGGGTATTGGTGGGGAAGTAGGTAGGTGGATTGGAAACTGGCGAAAAATGACACAAAGTTAATCCCTTTCGTTAGGCATATGGGCTACAATCGACGCTTATGTGACGCGGGTTCAAAGATGTCGATTTTAGAAGCATGTTTAGTTCAAATGATAACCCAACTCGCAACAATGGTTAGAAGTTGGATTTGAAACGATTTAGGACTA
>JAJOZX010021634.1:17500-20362 GCA_023014485.1 Bathynomus jamesi
GACCCTCCTCCACGTTGGAGGGGGCTCAGTCTCCTGTGGAAGTTGCCCCTCGTTAGTGAGGGGCTCTTCAACTCCCGACAGCCTTGGCTGTTCGGGAAACGGGTCGTGCTAGGGGGCGGTCAGAATAGGGAAGGCTCCCTCCGTGCAATGCTTTTTAATGCTAGGTCAATTAGGAACAAGTTTCGCGAGCTACGGCGCTCTTAGCATCAGAATACCAGGATATCGTTGCTATCACCGAGTCCTGGATTCATACTGATCGTAGGGACTACGTTGGGGAGTTCGAAATTCCCGGGTATAGAATGTTTCGCAAAGACCGCACCCGTGGGGAGGGGGTGGGGTACTAATATACGTCAGAGACACGTTGAGTCCGGTTGACTGCCAGTTCCGGTCGGAACGGGAGCTGCTTGGCGTCGATCTGAACGTGGGAGGGACGAACTATAGGTTAATCTTGGTGTACAGACCTCCGCATCTCCTCCTCGAGGAGATACAGCCCTGTACACCGAACTCAGTAGCCTGCTAGGGGATAGGGTGTGTGTAGTTTTAGGAGACTTCAACTGTCGCGGCATAAAGTGGGAAAACAGGACTGCCGATGCTGAAGGGAGGAGGCTAGTTGACTTTGCTGATGAGAACTTCCTCACTCAGTGGGTCAACGAGCCTACACGAGGCGAAAGCGTTCTAGACTTAGTATTCACGACCGAAGACAACCTCGTCACTGGCCTCACCGTTGACGAATCGTTGGGCGGGAGTGATCACGGTATTATTAGGTTCCGTGTGTGCGTCCCTCGGGTGAAGCGTAGTAACTCGAGAGGCAGTAAGCTCGATCTCCGGCGGGCGAACTTTGTTAGCCTCAGGGATAGCGTAGCAGAGATGGGGTTAGAGGTTGGCGGCGATGTTGAGGGAGTGTGGAGTGCATTCCGGGATGAGTTTGGTGCTGCAGTCTGCTGCCATACCCTCAAAACTGGTCACCCCTGCTTCAACGCAGCCTAAGTGGTTCAATCGTGGCATCGCTTCGGCTATCCGAAATAGGAAAGTAGTGTATAGGAGGGCGAAGGCCAATCGTTCCCACGAGAACACTGAAGCGTATGTCCGCCTGTGTAGGGAAGTGAAGGCGAAGGTTAGGCTAGCGAAACGTAACGAAGAACTACGGTGGCAAGCCTCTGCAAGAGGAACCCTAAGGAGTTCTTCAGTTATGTTAATAGTAGAAAGCCTATAGAAGCATGATAGGTCCTTTAAAGGACGGAAGCGGCGTTCTGCGGACCTCCGACGCGGACATCGCTAAGGTGCTTAATGAGTACTTTGCGGGAGTGTTCACCAGGGAGGATACCCGCGTCATCCCCGAGCCAGCTGTGAGGCACGAAGGTGCTGACCTGGATAGTGTTAGATGTACGCGCGACAGTCGTTGCTCATAGAATAGACAAACTGAGCGCGTTTAAGGCTCCTGGGCCAGACCAGTTTCTCCCCAGTGTTTTGCGAGAAGTGCGCGACCAGGTGGCTCCCCACCTGGCTACAGTCTTCAACAAATCGTTGGAGATGGGCCAGGTGCCTGGTGACTGGAGAGAGGCCACGTGACCCCTATCTTTAAGAAAGGGGATCACGAAAGTCCAGGAACTATCGTCCTATTAGTCTCACTTCAGTTGTAGTAAATTATTAGAAAGGATAATAGCTGATAGAATCGTTGACCATTTGGATTCCTACAAGCTGCTTGGGGACTCCAACATGGGTTTAGACGGCATAGGTCGTGTCTCACCAACTTGCTCGAGTTTTTCCACGTCATGTTGAGTGAGTACGATAAGAGTAGGCGATTGATATACTTTATCTCGACTTTCAGAAAGCCTTTGATAAGGTACCTCACCGCCGGCTAATGGCGAAAGTGCGCGCGCTGGGTATCGGTGGGGAAATAGGTAGGTGGATTGAAAACTGGCTAAGGATAGGCGGCAGAGGGTGGTAATTAAAGGGGCTAGTTCGGGTTGGGCCTCGGTCACCTAGTGGGGTTCCTCAGGGTTCCGTTTTGGGGCCGCTGTTGTTTACATTTACATAAATGATATCGACGGTGGCATCGTCAGTCGGATCGCCAAATTCGCTGATGACACCAAGCTTGGGGCCAATGTTGGGACGCCCGAAGCGATCGAGGAACTGCGTGCGGACCTAGGTAGGATAGGAGAGTGGTCCGAAAAATGGCAAATGCCGTTTAACTTGGGTAATGCAAAGTGATGCACATTGGCTACGCCAATCCCAAGTCGGACTACTCGATGTTGGGCAGTAATATCGAGGTGACTGATTTAGAAAAGGACTTGGGTGTGCTAATTAGCAGCGACCTTAAGTTTACGAAACAGTGTAGAGATGAAAAGAAAGCCCAGAAACTATTGGGTTATATCAGGAGGCAATTTCAGTTTCGGAACAGGAGATTGTGCTCTCACTGTACAATTCCCTTGTTCGGCCGTACCTGGAGTATGCTGTGCAGTTCTGGTCGCCCACCTCAGGAAAGATATTGAGAGGCTGGAGCGAGTGCAGCGAGGGCCACAAAGTTGATCCCTTCCGTTAGGCATATGGCTACAATCGACGGTTACGCGCCCTGAACTTGTTTTCGCTTGAAACTCGGAGGCTGCGCGGTCAACTGATCGAGGTTTTCAAGCTCTTACGAGGGTTCAACGATGTCGATTTTAGAAGTATGTTTAGTTTAAATGATAACCCAACTCGCAACAATGGTTGGAAGTTGGATTTGAAACGGTTTAGGACTAGTGTGTGTGGGAATTACGTTACGTATAAGATCTGTGACACATGGAACAGGTTACCTTCGGAAGTTGTGAACAGTTCCTCTGTGGATCAGTTCAAGAAAAGGTTAGACGAAATCTTGCACACTAT
>JAJOZX010021635.1:0-17512 GCA_023014485.1 Bathynomus jamesi
GCTCTCAATTCAGCGACTGTTGCAGGTTTTATAGCGTAGACTTTGTCTTTTAAGTATCCCCATAAAAAAAGTCTAGTGGTGTGAGGTCTGGTGAACGCGGAGGGTATTCTACGAAACCCCTTCGTCCAATCCACATCCACATCGTGCCAAGTACCACTCGCAATACTCCACTCTTCGGTCCGGATCATCTTCATTAATAGCATGGACTAATCTTGGAATGTAACTTTTCCATTGACAGCGCTTCAAAATGAGTTGGACAGACGATTCTGAAATTCATACCTCACGACTCGCTTGCCGCACAGATTTTCTTGGACTTTGGTGATACGTTTCCAGTACTCTTTCTTGCTTTGTGGGGCTTGTCGATGTCCGTGGTCTTCCGGAACGCTTCTTGTGGACATTCTGAACAGTTCCATCGGCTTCAAACTTATCTCTAATTCGAGTGATGGTAAGTCGCGTTGGTGGATCTGTTTGAAATTCCCTCCTAAACTGTCTTTGCACTTCAACTGTGTTTTCACACTTCCAGTAGCATTTTAGAATTAATTTCCTTTGTTCAAAGCTTAGTCTTACTGCCATTATTAATTCCAATGGGTTTAACTTGGAAAGAAAGAAACATCAATTGAGCTATCAGCTGTTAAAGTGTGTATACATTTTTTTGGGACGCCCTATATATATATTACATATATTTTTTTTTTTTTTTTTTTTAGTTCAGGAAGAACCGATTCACCTCTATTTAAAGGGCATATCTCAGCGGAAAAACAAAGAAAAAGTGAGAGGAAAGACAGAGGAAAAAGAAAGGGTGGAGGGGACAGTCGAAGTGGAAAAAGACCAAGGACTGCAGGGTCGAGCCCCATCATCCTTGGGTGCTAGGGCCGGGAGGGCGCACGTGAAACCTCCAGGAACAAGCACTACAAACGAGCACAAAAAGCACTCAAGAGCACGAGCTTAAACCCCCTTGCGGGGATATTACATATATATATATATATATATATATATATATTATATATATATATATATGTAAAAATGAACAATGAACAATTCCTATACCATCATTATATGGATTCATTATCTTCATGCAGTACTTATGTTCGTATAGTTTTTATGTTTGAATGTTCATTTTTACTAAGAAACCAAAATCGCCTAAGCGAGTTTTGGATAGAATTTCGATTTGTACTTCTTTATTCATTACTGTATTTCCCTAATTCATCTTTTCTAATAATGACTTATACACTATGACGTCATAAAATAACTTAATTCTCTCTACGTTTCCCATACCTTGTACACTGAATCATGTGCTTAGTATTTGGACATCTTCCGTATTCAATGTATGGTAAATTCTTTAGTAATAATGTTGTGGTGTTATGTAGTATAAATATTATTATTCAACCATATTCATCCATACGTCACATTTTCCCGTCATTAATTTCCATTGATCATTATCTTATATAAATTTTATTAAATATTCATTTTTACTCGTGTCAATCTATGAAACGCAAAACTTCATGCATTCGTTCGAAAACGCAAAAATACGTTCTCGTATTATTTTTTTCATTTTTATTTTTAATTATATCACCTCTCAATGAACTCGAAAATGCTGAGGTAGGTGATCAAATTTCGCTAACTGGCATAATCGAACGCTTCAAAGATAAAAAAATCTCCTTTCGCTCTGATTCGAATTTATAACATTATCATGCGTTATGTTATATCATGTGTGTCATGTCTCATGTACTTGTGTTGTACTAATAACCATACATAATAACCATATATTATAACCATATATTATAACCATATATAAATATATAAAAACACTGTAAGAATGGTAAACGACGTAATGTACTTCAATGAAACTGTACTTAATGATGTAATGTACTAAACGACGTAGTCAATGTACTTTAATAGAAGTGTAATTAAACAATAATAAGTGAATATGAATTAATTGGTAATTGTAATCGTAATTGTAATGAACCAAAATTAATACATACTCAGTCATGTACTTAAATTGTACTTATGTACTACTACGAAACTATATCGCCTTCAGAAATGTTGACTCGGCGAAAAATACAATTAGTTTTTTATTTTTATTTTTATAATTTTTATTTGGAATCTTCCATCTGATCATGTGTTTAAAAGGGGGGAAACTTAACCTTCAACTGCATTCCCCCAATATTTAGATAATATATAAATCATAAATTGTAAAATAATAGCACTTTATTACGGCTCTCGGCTTTGGTCACTGCTACGACTCCCTTGTTAGCAGCCTAGCTGCGAGGAGGGGGCAGAGGCCCCTTGCCTCCTTAACTTTTTAGATTTCGGTCTGAGCCATGGTCGAAAGAGGTCGAACCTCTACCCCTGTAAAATTCAGAGCACTACCTGTAAATTTTTAAGAAGTAAATTACAGTGAGAAACACTTTTATTTTCCCCTTCGAGCCGTGCTCTCTTCAGAAGAACTTAGTCAGTTAAGTCGATAAGTTATAAAAGAAAAGTCGATAATTTTAGTATCAGAGAAAGTATCAGAGTATTATAAAAAGAGAACAATTAATAACTGGCGACCCTATAGCCAGGATAAACATTTGTCGACCCCATAAAGCGAGAGAAAGAGACAACCCAAGCACCATAGAAGATATTGGGTCAAACAGTCTGGCGACCGAAAAGAATTAGAATGTTATAGACGAAAAGTATCGTTATAGAAGAAATATCCGTTGCTGCCTCCTAACCAGAACCCCCGTCGACTCCGAACCACCCCAGGGCCATAGACGGAGGGGTTAACAGTCTGGCGACCCTGCCCCAGGATTAAAAAAAAAACTAGCACTCCCAGCACACAGAAGATATTGGCATAACAGTCTGGCGAGTCTGTAGCCAAGAGTTTAAAACATTTGGCGACCCTACTACCAAGATTAGAAGAATATTTAAGAAGAGGATTTTAACAAGTGGCCACTCTTTGGCCAGGATAGAAATTACCCTGCATCAGGATAAAACCAGTTGACCGGCGTGTCACGACTTCCATTCGTAACATCCACCCTTGAACCGTGTGGTCACGACTCCAAGTTCTCCACGCCTAGTTTTCATCCAAGAAGAAGTAGCCAGCAAGACACGTCTTCAGGACACGTCTCTAAGGATTTCGCCGTAGAAATTTTGTTAAGTACAGTTTGTTTTTTTAAGTAATTTCTAAACACTTGAAAAGTCAGTATTATTAACAGTTAATAACGAGTATCAAGTCAGAATTTACAAGAAACACAGTGAACATTTCAGACACCAGTGATACATTTGTTTTTATTGAAACAGTAATTTTCACAGAAGTTTATTGTCAGAGAGTTAATTTCAGTTAATTTCACTATTATATTCAGTATAGAATAATTTTATTTTATGTACCAAACATAATAGTACAGTACCTTCGCGTACATTAGAGTGAAATATTGTTTACATTTTTTATTTTTGTTTACAATTTTTTCAAATTATTGAATTGAATTGACGTGCAAAATTAAGAAAGAGAGAGAGTTTACAGAGAGTTTATATAGATTTGAAGAGATACTTGATTGCATTTCAAGTAAGTCGGTTGCACCAAGAGGGTCAACCAAACCCCAGAGGTTAATAGTCTCCACTTGATAAAGATCAAGTGCAGTCATTTTCCGTTTTCAGTTAATCTTCACTTGATAGCAGTTCAAGTGCAAGTCAGTTTCGTTTTCAGTAGACTCCACTTGATAGAGTTCAAGTGCAGTCAATTTTAGTCGGTTCAGTTTCAAGATACTTGATAGAGTTCAAGTCAGTTTCATTTTCAGTTTCAAGATACTACTTGATAAGAGTTCAAGTTAGACAGTTTCAAGATACTACTTGATAAGAGTTCAAGTTAGACAGTTAAAATATACTACTTGATAAGAGTTCAAGTTAGACAGTTTCAAGATACTACTTGATAAGAGTTCAAGTTAGACAGTTTCAAGATGCTACTTGATAAGAGTTCAAGTTAGACAGTTTTATTCCGAGTCAGTTTTATTCCATGTCAGTTTTATTTCGAGTCCCAAGTCAGTTTTATTTCGAGTCCCAAGTCAGTTTTATTTCGAGTCCCAAGTCAGTTTTATTTCGAGTCCCAAGTCAGTTTTATTTCGAGTCCCAAGTCAGTTTTATTTCGAGTCCCAATTCATTTTTATTTCGAGTCCCAAGTCATTTTTATTTCGAGTCCCAAGTCAGTTTTCAATGCAGTCAATTGAATTCAACTCTTTCTTTGTAATTTAAGAGAATTTAATTTAAGAAAATGTAGTTTAAGAATTTAATTCAACCTTTTTTTTTGTTGTAAAAGAGAATTAAATTCAACCTAAATTAACCGGTTTGTGTCTTTAGTTTAACTTTTTTTTGTTTGTAAGAAGGAAATTGACCGATCTGTCTTTTCTTTTCATACCATTGTTGCGTGTATAAATATATAGTTATGTATTTTATTATTTGTAACAAAACCGTTTTTACAAAGGTTGTAACGATTTTGGTAATTATTGTAATGTATATGAGGAACATGCCGTCCCTCCGTTTGTTGAACTCTTTTAATTTTTTGTTCTAAGTAGTGTGACAAGCAATCTCTCTTTAAAAAAAAAAAAAAATGTAATTGTCAATTTCAGACTAAAATATCAAACATTTCAAATTCTATCAACATTTAACGAAAGAGTATGATTTTTCTACTTAACATGCAAAAATTATTAAACCTTTTTTATATTTTTTTTATTATATAAAAATAATTTTTAATGTAAAATTTACCTGAAATTATTAAAAGAAAAGATTGTTCGAAATGCTTTCCTTCCATTTCAATAACTTTTTTATTTTTGGTCGAAATTCATCTATGGCTCGATTTACTTTTATTTTTTAAAATATTATAAAATTATGTTTAGCTCGTTGAAATGCATAATTGATTTCTATTTTAATTGTATTCTTAATTTTTTTAATTCAATTATTGTTACCGATACTTCTGGTTAATGTTAATGGTTATATAGTTCATATATAGCGAGGAATGTTACTAGTCGAATTTAATTCCATCTTCAAAATTTAATTTTAATACCGCTAGATTTACTTTCATTAATTGTAAGGTCCTCTAAGTACGTTTTGTTTATTACCTTAATACGTGTAACTGATTTAATTAAATACTTAAATACTACCTTGAACTTAAAGGATTTTAAATAATAATATAAAAATAATGATAATAAATAATAATAACAACAATAATTGACTAAAAGATTTTATAACCCTAAACCCATCTTAAATTATTATACAATATTTTTTTAAACTTTGTTAATTCAAAAACCTTCCAAATCCCTACACATACACACGCATGTATGCACACTATATATATATATATATATATATACACAAACCTTATGCTAAAATCAATGGATATCACAATAAACGATTTCATTTCGTGTAAGTGCTAAATCTGCAATTTATATAGTCTTAAGCATTTTTGCTTACTATATATAAATTTTTGCTCAGGCATTTATTCAGTTAATTTAACAATCCTCTCAGGTAATCTGTCCCTCGAAATTATAAGATACACACTTTGTACCTAATACACACTAGACCACAGTCTATACATCATCCATTACATAATTCGATTTGTACCTACAATAGTCAATTAAAATTAGTTTATAGATTGTACGATTTACGTTTTTCCCTTTTATCTACTACTCATTATGTATGTAATTTTTCCCACAGAAAAATAAAATTTTGTAAAAAAAATTTAACAATATCATTGTTTGTCTAACTTAATTGTTTGTCTAATTAACGTATTAATCCTTTTATTCTGTTTGCATACAATTAAAGTTTTAATCTTTGAATTTTTATATTTTATAATAGCCTCTGAGCGAGTGTCATGTTAAAAATTTGATTACTCTGCATTGTACTCAACTACCCGAAATCGTTCTGTATAAAAATTTGTAATGTAAAAAAAAATTCGTCATCATCTAATTTGAATTCGTTAGATGTTATTTTCTCAATTGTATTGTGTTAATTGTATTATTATTGTGTTAATATCATTTTAAAAAGGGGGAGCACTGTAAAAATGAACAATGAACAATTCCTATACCATAACCCCATTTAAAGAGATTCCTCTGCCGAGCGGTGCCCCCCATAGTATGTGAGGTATTGAAAAACTCATGATCTTCACTTGCCCCACAAACACCTTTAAATGGGAGACCCATAATGGGTGCACACACATTTCTACATTACTGTACAGTCTTTACAGCCACACCTACACTTTTCCTCGTAAGTGTATATATTGTAATGTATATGGTTGTAAATTTGACTTGGTCCGCAATCGATATGAACCGTGACTTGATGGATACCGTAATGAAATTGACTGGATTCTTTGGATCTGATATATTTGCATGTCCGTTATATAATAGATATAGAGTGTAACATATTTGTGGATAGTAGTCTATTATGACTTGATCCTCTGGATCGAGAGATTCTATCTTTAGTTTTAAATCGATAATTAATTATTTTTAAATTGATAATGTATATGGTTGTAAATTTTGACTTGATCCGCAATCGATATGGACCGTGACTTGATGGATCCCGTAATGAAATTGACTGGATTCTTTGGATCTGATATATTTGCATGTCCGTTATAAAGATATAGAATGTAACATATTTTGGACAGTAGTCTATTATGACTTGCTCCTCTGGACCGAGAGATTCTATCTTTAGTTTTAAACCGATAATTAATTATTTTTAAATTGATAATTATTTAGTTTCGTAAAAATTGGTCGTTGCCAATTTACCGGCAGTTTTTAAATAAGTTTCTTATGTTCTTGTGGTTCGGAACCCACGTAAAATTGTAGGTCCCCTCTGCCACCACGGAGGACATACACAATACACGATTACGAACACAGTTAGGTAGACCAGCCATGAGTGGATCCTAGGGTCTTTGTTGGTCTGAAACATTATAACATTATAACATTATAACATTATATGGATTCATTATCTTCATGCAGTACTTATGTTCGTATAGTTTTTATGTTTGAATGTTCATTTTTACATAAGAAACCAAAATCGCCTAAGCGAGTTTTGGATAGAATTTCGATTTGTACTTCTTTATTCATTACTGTATTTCCCTAATTCATCTTTTCTAATAATGACTTATACACTATGACGTCATAAAATAACTTAATTCTCTCTACGTTTCCCATACCTTGTACACTGAATCATGTGCTTAGTATTTGGACATCTTCCGTATTCAATGTATGGTAAATTCTTTAGTAATAATGTTGTGGTGTTATGTAGTATAAATATTATTATTCAACCATATTCATCCATACGTCACATTTTCCCGTCATTAATTTCCATTGATCATTATCTTATATAAATTTTATTAAATATTCATTTTTACTCGTGTCAATCTATGAAACGCAAAACTTCATGCATTCGTTCGAAAACGCAAAAATACGTTCTCGTATTATTTTTTTCATTTTTATTTTTAATTATATCACCTCTCAATGAACTCGAAAATGCTGAGGTAGGTGATCAAATTTCGCTAACTGGCAAAATCGAACGCTTCAAAGATAAAAAAATCTCCTTTCGCTCTGATTCGAATTTATAACATTATCATGCGTTATGTTATATCATGTGTGTCATGTCTCATGTACTTGTGTTGTACTAATAACCATACATAATAACCATATATTATAACCATATATTATAACCATATATAAATATATAAAAACACTGTAAGAATGGTAAACGACGTAATGTACTTCAATGAAACTGTACTTAATGATGTAATGTACTAAACGACGTAGTCAATGTACTTTAATAGAAGTGTAATTAAACAATAATAAGTGAATATGAATTAATTGGTAATTGTAATCGTAATTGTAATGAACCAAAATTAATACATACTCAGTCATGTACTTAAATTGTACTTATGTACTACTACGAAACTATATCGCCTTCAGAAATGTTGACTCGGCGAAAAATACAATTAGTTTTTTATTTTTATTTTTATAATTTTTATTTGGAATCTTCCATCTGATCATGTGTTTAAAAGGGGGGAAACTTAATCTTCAACTGCATTCCCCCAATATTTAGATAATATATAAATCATAAATTGTAAAATAATAGCACTTCATTACGGCTCTCGGCTTTGGTCACTGCTACGACTCCCTTGTTAGCAGCCTAGCTGCGAGGAGGGGGCAGAGGCCCCTTGCCTCCTTAACTTTTTAGATTCCAGCCTGAGCCATATCGAAAGAGGTCGAACCTCTACCCCTGTAAAATTCAGAGCAATACCTGTAAATTTTTAAGAAGTAAATAACAGTGAGAAACACTTTTATTTTCCCCTTCGAGCCGTGCTCTCTTCAGAAGAACTTAGTCAGTTAAGTCGATAAGTTATAAAAGAAAAGTCGATAATTTTAGTATCTGAGAAAGTATCAGAGTATTATAAAAAGAGAACAATTAATAACTGGCGACCCTATAGCCAGGATAAACATTTGTCGACCCCCTAAAGCGAGAGAAAGAGACAACCCAAGCACCATAGAAGATATTGGGTCAAACAGTCTGGCGACCGAAAAGAATTAGAATGTTATAGGCGAAAAGTATCGTTATAGAAGAAATATCCGTTGCTGCCTCCTAACCAGAACCCCCGTCGACTCCGAACCACCCCAGGGCCATAGACGGAGGGGTTAACATCAGTGTTCCCTCTAAGGTGTGCGCGTGTGCGCGCGCACATGGGGTTTTATTGCCGCGCACACAGCCAAATTTTATGCGCACAAAAATTTAAAGTTGATTGGACATAAACAAAAATTATTTTCAAATGCTTAAGTTTTCTGTTATCTTAACTTTTTCAACACAAGAAACACAACTGTTTATGTTATCTTCATTTACTAATTGGCAACTCCGTATATCTATATCTTACGACATAAATACTGAATCATTTGAATGAGTCACGGTTTGCTGAGCTGACTCAGTTATTGTCTGGAGTTTCAACGTTCTGCGTAGCTGGTGCATAGTGAAATATTTGTTACCAATAGTTTGTGATATATAGTCAAATTCATTTTCCAAAATATACGACAATAGCTTTCGTAATATTTACTAGTTCATTACGGAGTACCGTTACGGTATGTCGGGAGTAAACTAATAATATTAAGGAAAGTGCCTAAAAGATATTTATATTCGGTATAAACCGACCAACTTTATTGCGCGTATTGCTGTCGTGTGCGGGATTACGTGTTCCAGTTGCAATGTTACTTTCTTTAAAATTGGTTCTTTTGACCCAAAGGAATTGTAACCTAACTTAACCTAGGTTAGGTTAAATCAATATAAGGCCTATTCCCATAATTTTCTTCGGTTTATCCGTCTCTAATGTATTCATCCGTGCAGACGAAAAAGGCCTAGGCTGCCTAATCTTTATTTACAAATGGAGGTATCGGCTTCTACTCTTAATTTATCGGATATTATTAATAATTATTATAATTATTATTATTTAAATCATTCATAAATTCTTAATAATACCATTATTAGGGTAAATTACAAGGAGACAGCCCCTCGCTGAATTATTAGTTTATTATGATGAAAAATATACCACACGTCGTACCGTACGACATGTTGCATAAGTATGTCACTGCCAGGCGTAAAAAAAATGTTTTATGGTGGTCATTTTATAATAAAATTTTTACTAATTTAATTATTAAACATTTTATGTTTAACCTTTTGAACCACAACTCTTCATAATGATTGTGTGACTGAACCCGCTAAAAACCTGAAATTTCAGCTATGTTTGCATACGATTTTCTCAATAAGTTTCATTTCGATTTAATAAATTAGGTACCGCGGGCGTTAGAATATAGTATTTTCTCTAATTATGGAAGGTAAATTCAATCAAACGCGTTTTTCTGTGAACTATATCTTATTCTAAAATATAAAGTAAGAATACATAAAATTATATATATGTGTATATGTACATTATGTATATATATATATATATATATATATAACTGTATGAGTCCAAATCTACCCAATGGCCCGAATAGGTTAATATTATGTTCAATATAATAATAATATGTTTTGCTATGCAATCATTTTACGTTATTTAGCATAAATATAGGTACAATTTTATGATAATTGTTTGTTTTGTTTCAGATTTTAAAATTAATGAACCGACACTATAGTTAATTCAGCATGTCTTTATCAGTAAAATAAAAGTTACCTTTACGGTAATTGCAGTGTTATAAGTTTGCTCAAATAATACTGGTGTGCGCATGTAATGAAACATTCGTACTCTTTAATTTAGAAGTTATTACATCTTATAATTAACCCATTACACCAATGCATAAAGGAGCTAAACGGAAAAGAGCTGCAAATTTCTTTAAGACAGAATGGATGGAAGTATATATAGAAACAGCAACACCAAAATCTGATAGTGATTTGCGCGTGCAGTTGCGAGACATATTCACTTTCAATTCCGATACTGGAGTGATTTGTAATTATTGCGAGATGCAAAAGTAGTAGGGGAATTTGCATGTGGAAAGATGTGGGGTGATGTATGGAAACTTGACTTTTTAAGGCGTCATTTATCAAGCAAATCTCATTTAGACGGTGTAACGAAACTTAGAAATAAAATCCTTCATTACCAGCAAAAGGTCTGCTCAGAATGTTGCATGAAAGTCCTGAAGAAGACAAAGAAAATTAATGTTTTGCGAGCGAAAACGTTCAAATCAAGAAGAAGTTCAAGTTTTAATTGATAATGTTATTTTAGCTGTTAAAATGAATAATTCCATGTTCTCTGTTCAGGACATTAATGATCATATGTCAAAGTATGTTAATATTCCAGATAATTGGAGAAGTAAAAATTATGCATTTGAATTTTTGGAGAATATTAACGCCATTGTGCAAAATGATGTAATGACAGAAATAGCTTCAGCAACGTTTCATACGTTAACTCTTGACGAAAGCACGGATATTTCCATCAACAAAATGTTGGTACTTTATTTCAAATATAGAGCTCAAATTCTACCGAATATAAAACGACATTTGGTGGAATAGTAAAATTACAAGCATGTGATGCTTCTACAGTTGTTTCTACAATCGAGCAGTTTATGAAGAACATAATCTTGACTTTAAAAAAATGGTTATGTTCACATCTGATGGTGCCTCGGTAATGTTGGGTCGGCTTAATGGCGTGGCTGCGCAACTGAAGCGTAAAATTCCTCATTTAGTTGTACAACATGTGTTGCCCATCGCGAAGATTTGGGTATTTGTGATACTTGGAAAGAATTCAAGCTGATAAGGAACATCGAAACTTTAATTAGGACCATATATACATTATTTTCCAGATCTACAACGAAGAAGAGCAAATTCGAAGGGATTGTTATTGCTTCTGAAAATAAGTCGGTTGCCTTCAAACCTCTTAATGAAGTACGGTGGTTGTCGAGACATTTTGCACTGGAAGCAATAATTAGAAATTATGATTCTTTAATAGTGTATTTTGAGCAGGATGTATCAAATGATCCAATTTCAAATTATTGTCACACAAAATTAACTAACCCTGAGTACCGAATAGCTTTGGAAATTTTGAATGATGTTTTGGGTGATTGGCTTCCTTGTCTAAGCTTTTACAGAAGCGTAATCTAACACACTAGATGCAAATCATCTTGTTCATGGTAAATTGAATAAGATAAACGAACAATATCTTGGTGAAAAAATTTCATGGAGTAAACATGTACAAACACTCCTTAACAAATTTCATGAAGAAAATATTGAAGTTGATACTTGTTCTTTGTTGAATTTCATAAAAACGCTTTGTGTTCACATGGAAGACCGGTTTCCTAAGAATGAAGTAAAAGAATGGTCTTTATTTGATTGTTCAGCAATTGCAAAATGCAACTTTGACTTTGGAGTTGAAGAAATTCAATATTTGTGTTCCAAAACTATGCTGATATGGTGGTTTTTGTCCCCAAAATGAACAATTTAAAGATCTTGCAATATTGATGGACATAGGAGGAACTTTTTTAGCATCTAGTGTGGACTGTGAACGTGGTTTCAGTTTGATGAACTCGATAAAAAATAAGCTGAGAAACCGTTTACAAGAAAATCTTAGATATGCTTATGCGTGTGAAAAGTTACCTAAATGATGGAGGAACAATCAACCTTGAAAGAGTATATTCAAGATGGGCAAATCTGAAAGACCGTAGAGTAAAACAATAGTAAGAAGAAACTAGTATAAACCATTAAAATTAAATATATGTTTAATTTTACTTAAAATATTTTTAATTTGGATGTTCTTATAGAAAATATATTTATTTATAGAATAAATGAATGTAAACTACATTACTCATAGTTTTATTGTCTCCTTAAAAAGTATAATATGGTGCTATGTTTTAAAATAATGATACAATTGTTAATCTTTCAAAATCATCTACCTCCTCTTTATTGATTTTTTGATGATTCAATGAATGATGCCAAAATTATAAAGTTTGCACAATTTTATAACATTATGGGAATGTTGCAACAAGAAACAAAATGCGCACATAAGCAGCACAAAATTAGAGGGAACATTGGTTAACATATATATATATATATATAAATATATATATATATATTACATATATATGATCATTCGTGATCAGTCTTTCCTTGTGAACAGACGTGTTTTATCGAGTGTCCTGTTATCAATTGAATAAGTGGTTTTCGTTGAAGTGTTTAAAAAAAAATAGTGTTCGGTGCATTCATAACTAAATTACTTCGTGCTACTAATCATTCATTAACGAATATATTTCATTTATTGACGTTATTCAATACTATATTATTTGATGAAACGTGGCTTGCCTTGTTTGTTTTTCAAATCTATCAAAAACGTGCTGACATAAGGTTCATTTTTCCTTCCTTCGAGAGGTCAGGTAGAGTGTGGTCCGCACCGTGTGAAGAAAAAGGAAAAAAGTCGGGTCAAATCGCGGACAGATAAGTGTTATAAATACTCTTCTTTTACAGATCTTTTGTCGGTAGCTTAATTCTATATGCATTTAGTATAAATTTGTGTTACAAGAACCTGTTTCTGCGTTTCAAAAACGCGGTAGACCTACATTGTAATTTATTAATTTCCAAACGCTCGTTTTTTTTTTTTTTGTTGTTTAACTAATTAAAAGCATGGCACCCCCGTCAAGTACTTGCAGTCGCTGTGAAGGGAAATTTGCGCTTACGCGTTTACAATGGCTAATAATAATGAACAGTTAGTTTGCAGGTGGTGCTCAAGCATGGAAGTGCTGAGGAACGAGTTAGAACGTGAGAGGGAGGCCAGGTAACTTGAAGAAAGCGTGATGCTCCTGACGGCAAAATTAGAATCCCTTGAGACTCCAGTTACGACCCCTCCTGCCTCAGTTTCTATTAATAATATAAATAGTATTAATAGCCCTCTCTCTTCCCTAGTTCCCAACCCTTCGTTCGAGTGCGTAATGGAGCCCCATTGAGAAAAGCTAAGACTGTCTACCAGTAACAAAGCAATAAGTTTTCTGTTTTAGGTTTCGAAGATGATGATGAACCGGAAATACGACTCGTTGGCGATTCCATTGTTCGAGGGCAGCTCGAGGAATTCTGTGGGAGAAACCCTCGTCGTAGGCGCCGTTACTGCTACCCTGGTGCAAGGGTGGAGGATATAACTAATAGTGTTGACCATTTTACAGACGGTACTCCGAGGACACAACGTATGTTATTCATGTCGGTACTAATAACGTTTTAAATTCTAGATCGGAAGAACTGCTGGCTAGGTACAGGGACTTATAGAGCGATTAAAGGAAAAACTAATAAGATTGTTTTAACAGGTATACTTCCTCGAATTATCCACGTAACGATTTCTACAGCAAGGCGACCTATATTAACAATAACCTAAAGTCTCTTTGCCAACAGGAAGGAGTGCATTTTGAAATTTTTGGAACAGTTTCTACGGCAGGGGGACTTGTTCCTCGAGATGGACTTCATCTTAATGACGTAGGAGCTGCGCGTAGGAAGACTATTTCTTCGCGAAGTGTCGCAATTACAAACAATTTGAAGGTTCTATCCTTAAATGCTCGTAGCCTACGAAATAAAATAAACGAATTTTTTTCTTTAATTGCTTGTAAAGACTATGATAATTGCGATAAATGAATCGTGGCTTAGCACTGAAACACGTGACTTTGTAGGGGAGTATCAAATTAAAGGTTATAGACTTTTTGTTAAAAACAGAATAGGTAGGCGAGGAGGCGGTGTTATGTTGTATATCAAAGATAATATTGCGAACGTTATAGAAGTAAAGCACACAATTCCAGAACCGATAGATTCGACTATAGCAGAACTTAAATTGAACGATTTCAAACTTGTTGCGGTTATATATAGGCCCCCTAATCAAACAGCTGATACGGACGAAGCGTTATATCGTGAACTAAAGAGAATAATCGGTAGTGAGCAGGCTTTAGTTATGGGTGACTTTAATTGCGCCAACGTGAATTACGATACAATGCAGGGAGACGCGGAAGGTAATCGTTTAGTTAATTTTCTCGAGGATAGCTTTCTTATTCAAAAGGTTGGGGAACCTACGAGGTTGGACAGTATTTTAGATTTAGTAATAACTACGGATGATAGGCTAATTACTGATCTTCAAGTAATAGAACCGTTCAATAGCGATCACAATATGGTAGAGTTTGTCCTCTCAGTAAGTCACTCGAAACCAACTAACTCGACTAAAATTCCTAACTTCCAGCACGCAGACTTTAGTAAATTTCGAAATAAATTGTCACACGTCAATTGGGAAAACGTGATGGGGAACTCCAACGCAAAACTAATGTGGGAATCGTTCGAAACAGTATTTAGGACTATAAATGAGGAATGTGTACCGTACAAAATTAAGCGTGCGAAAGTAAACAACAAGCCCTTGTGGTTTACTTCTAGAGTAGGAGACATTATAAAGAGTAGAGATAGGGCTTATAGGCTACATAAGTGCGATAAAGACAATTTGTGTTACGAAACAACTACATATCTCTAAGGCGTGAAGCGAAAAGTGTAATAAAAAAGTCCAAGCGCGAATTTGAAATCTCCATAGCTCGTGACGGTAAAGAAAACCCCAAGCGATTCTTTCAATACGTCAATAATAGAAATCCAGTAAAAAGTGTCTTGGGCCTTTGAAAAATGTAAACGGAGATCTAGTTTCTGAAAACAAGGAAATGGCTACCTTGCTAAACGAATTTTTTACGTCAGTTTTTACTATAGAAGATGTAACGAATATCCCTACGGTCATAGACATAATACCTTTTGATAATGGTAATATTTTGGATAATATGTGGTTAGTGAAGGGGAGTAATGCGCTATATTGATAAAATGAAAACGCGTAAATCACCGGGCCGGATTCCATATATCCCATACAACTAAAAGAATTAAAAGATAGCATTGTTGTGCCGCTAACAAAGATTTTTAATGCGTCTATTTCTGAGGGGTGCGTACCAGATAATTTCAAGTTAGCAAACGTAACACCTATCTTTAAGAAAGGCGATAAAGGTGCGGCGGGAAATTATAGGCCAATCAGTTTAACGTCTGTTGTAGGTAAGCTACTGGAATCAATAATTAGGGATCGTATAGTCGAACACTTAGAATTGCATAACTAGTTAGAAATACGCAGCACGGATTTAGGCGAAACAAATCTTGCTTAACTAATCTTTTAGAATTTTTCCAAAGCGTGGTTGACGTTTACGATAGACATCGGGCGGTTGATGTAGTGTATTTAGATTTTCAAAAAGCGTTTGACACCGTGCCGCACAAAAGACTCATTGAAAAAACTAAGGCTCATGGAATCAGGGGTGTAGTAATAAATTGGCTAGAAGAGTGGTTGCGAGGCAGGAAACAGAGGGTGGTCGTTGATGGAGCGGAGTCGTGTTGGGCTAATGTAGCGAGTGGCGTTCCTCAGGGTTCTGTATTGGGCCCCTTGCTTTTTCTTATATATATTAACGATTTAGATGTCGGCCTAGTCAGTACAGTTTCAAAGTTTGCGGATGACACGAAGCTGGGTGGTAGGGCGATTAATGACGAAGATAGAGGTAAAATTCAGGAAGATCTGAATAAAATCGTTGATTGGTCAGTCACATGGCAAATGAGATTTAACGTGATAAGTGCAAAATTTTGCATATAGGTTCGCGTAACGGTAATTTTGCGTATAGTATGTCAGGGAAAGATTTAACAAGCGTAGAGCAGGAAAAAGATTTAGGAGTTATAGTCACTGGTGATTTAAAAGTAGCGAAACAAAGTACAGCAGCGGTCAATAAGGCGAACAAAGTGTTAGGTTTTATAGCTCGAAATTTTGAGTACAAATCGCGCGATATTATAGTTCCTCTTTATAAATCATTAGTTAGACCCCATTTGGAGTACGCGGTCCAATTTTGGAATCCGCATATGCGCAAAGATATAGACAAAATCGAAAGAGTTCAAAGACGAGCAACTAAGATGATTCCGTCGCTTAGGTCAAAGTCGTACGAGGATAGGCTTAAGGAGTTAAAATTGACTACACTCGAGACTAGGAGGTTAAGGGGTGATCTAATCCAGGTTTTCAAAATTATGAATGGGTTCGATAACGTAGATAGAGATAGCTTTTTCGAAATATCTCAATATAATAGGACTAGAAATAACGGGTGTAAGTTGACAAGTAGAAGGTTCGAGACAGCAGTTGCGAAAAACTTTTTTACGCATAGAATAGTAAATAGCTGGAATAGTTTGCCGGTAGAAGTAATTAGTAGCACGTCTATAAACATGTTTAAAAATCGATTAGACGCATATGTTGATAGAGGGTATAGTTTAAGGTAGTAAAATTAAGGCTTTTGGGGATAGATCCCACAGCTCAACACAAGTGTTGTGGGATATAGGGAGGCAGCGTCTTGGGTTAGGGGATACTCTCTGTCCTTACACACCCCATTTAAAGAGATTCCTCTGCCGAGCGGTGCCCCCCATAGTACTGTGAGGTATTGAAAAACTCATGATCTTCACTTGCCCCACAAACACCTTTAAATGGGAGACCCAAATGGGTGCACACACATTTCTACATTACTGTACAGTCTTTACAGCCACACCTACACTTTTCCTCGTAAGTGTATATATTGTAATGTATATGGTTGTAAATTTTGACTTGGTCCGCAATCGATATGGACCGTGACTTGATGGATACCGTAATGAAATTGACTGGATTCTTTGGATCTGATATATTTGCATGTCCGTTATAAATAGATATAGAGTGTAACATATTTGTGGATAGTAGTCTATTATGACTTGATCCTCTGGATCAGAGATTCTATCTTTAGTTTTAAATCGATAATTAATTAGTTTTAAATTGATAATTATTTAGTTTCGTAAAAATTGGTCGTTGCCAATTTACCGGCAGTTTTACATAAATTTCTTATGTTCTTGTGGTTCGGAACCCACGTAAAATTGTAGGTCCCCTCCGCCACCACGGAGGACATACACAATACACGATTACGAACACAGTTAGGTAGACCAGCCATGAGTGGATCCTAGGGTCTTTGTTGGTCTGAAACATTATAACATG
>JAJOZX010021636.1:0-22500 GCA_023014485.1 Bathynomus jamesi
AGGGGAATATGATTGTGTGTTTAAGCCAAAACATATAGATGAACATGTACAAGACATTATATGAGAGAGATGCATGTCTATATAGTTGAGAGAATGAAAGAGCGTTATACAAAAATTCGTCCAATGAAGCTCGTATTATATCCTTAAAGAAGCGAAAATTAGGAACTAAAGAGCAATAATTAGTACAAAGCCATACGCATAAAAACAAATATAGTGTGCGTCGCTTTTTCTTATTATCAGACAAACAAATTAGGAACAAAAAATATCTGTTTGGGCAAGCGATTGGTAGGGCTAAATCGCGTGTTCTCTCTCTCGTTCAATGGTCTCATTTTAAAGAAAGAAGCCATAATATCCGTCTGTGCAAAACCTCACATCCCTTGATGAGTTTGAAAGCCAAAGATCCCTCAATCCTCTAGAGTCACTCCAAGGATAAAATCTATCCTTATAATACCGAACCCAGAAGGGGTGAACCGTCTATATATATTCGCCTCCCTCAGACCAAATAACCTCCCGTAAAAAACCTAAAGGAGACAATTATCTATTATATGTTACGCTCTGAGCTTTTATGCTTGTATCTGAATGTAGTTTAGCTTTTGCATATTAAGATTTAATTAAAGGGAATACTGATTGAGCGTCCGCAGAGCCAAAAGGTCCAACCGCTCATCAGGAATGGATATGAAACATCCTTGATATTATTTCTGTTTGGCTCTGAGTGGCATCCCCACTGTATAGAGCTTCGTCGGTGGTCCCGTCCCGATTCTTCATTTATTCTTCATTTATTCTTCAATTATTCTTCACGTGATGCATGGGCAGGGCACCACTGAATAAAGGAAGGAGAGAAGCAAGAAATTGATTGATGTCTACCAGCCTTTGATTGGGTGGATACACTTAAACGGAATCTCAAAATATGGTATTTTGTATGCAAAATGTTTTTTTAATGTGTGTATATATATTAATGGGGATTTTCATATATAATTTTGAAATGAGAATTTGAGATAAAATATTATGACATCCACCCAATGATTATTCATAAACAACATTTTTACGATTATTGAATTACTCTCTCAGAGATTAAATATATAAATCTCTCGTTTCATTTATATTTTATAGGTATTAATTTGTTATACAGCGATGTGTGTATATAGGAGTGTACTCGCATATAATACACACACACACACACACACACACACACACACACCATATATATATATATATATATATTATATATATATATATATATAATGTCGTAGTTATAGGCACCACTTTTGGAGACTACCGATTCTGGAGATTGGCTGTGTTGTAAAGCCTAATTGAATAAACTACTAATTACACAATTAGTTAATATTTGGGGTCACCTTTTTGAGTTTTAAACCAACAAGGAAAAGAATAGACTTCACTTTTCTTTTAATTAACAAAACAGATTGCAATAGTTAATAAGTACAGTACTTACACAAAAGTCATTGAATATAAAACAAGTTGCAAAAGGTTGATACATTATGATTAATCGTTATTATGAGAACACAGTGTCTAAAACAATGGATAATTAATTATTTAAATTGTACAATAATACGATAATAATTGCTAGGTCGATAAATGGCGCACGAAGATTGTACGCACGGACACAAAAAATATGGAATTGTTTAAAACGACCGATGGAGTCCTTATAACGGGGTTTTAGGCAGTAGTTGAACAAGGAAGGCCTATCGCGATTCTTGGCCAACAAAGTGAGTCTACTTTCAGCAAATTACAATAAACGAAAGACGGAGTGCGGGAACCTATTCACAATAGAACAGTCACTGAATTAAGTAGGTTAAAGGCTAGTGTGGGTCGAATCACAAACGTAATTTCGCGGAGTTAATAGGCGAAGGCGCCTATTTAACGTATTTAAAGGCTAGTGCGGGCCTATTTATCCTAGGCCCTGGATAGGTTTTATCCAGGACCTGGGGTCTGGATATGGTGCATGATCTTGTGTTTCACTGATACCAGAGGCGTGTCGCCGAAGGAAATTCCGCCAGCAGGTTATCACACGGCAACCGAAGGCAGGCCATTAAGTATACCGGTGGAGGCGATGCAGCAGAAGTGGTTACGCGAGGTCAAAGTGGTGCGAAAAACCGTCCCCGGGATGGGTTGTTTTACTGCTGCAGTAATGAAGATTCGCCTCATAAGAGATGTTTTACCTTAAGTTTTTATAGGAGAGGAATTCACTGCATGCAACTCAAACTGCGGGCGGGGGTGCAAACGATCTTCTTCGGAGGGGAAAGGATGCTGATCTGGGCACCAGTATCGAGCAGAAAACGTAACTTAAAATTGGCGTCAGTGATATGAAAAAGTTGTACTCTGGTTGAAACGGACATGTTATGTGCCTTGAAAAGTGGACGCTCAATTCTGCCAGTTGAGGTTTAAGTGTTGGTTTTTGGCTAAACAATATAATAGTTACTCCTTTTTCTTTGATGTATTCAATCTGACGTGAAGGCAGCGAGTATTTTGCTTATATTGAGGTTCTAAATGTAGCTGGGCTAGGCTGCTTTAAACCCTAGATCCTGTCCCAAAGCTGGATCCTATCTGCTTTGCAGATAGCTGCTATATTTTTGGGACCTCTTTGCGAGTAACCCGTTGCCGACGTTGGGGTAGCATCTTGAAAAAGAAAAACTATAATATTTGTCATTTACCACTACTTATTCGGACTATAGTGGATTTAATTTTCTTAGAAGAGTTCCTTGTTACATGCACGGTCTGTGTGTATCATATATATATATATATATATATATATGCCTTATATAATATATAATGCACCTTGATGGTGTAGTGGTTAGCGTCGCTGACTATGAATCCATCAACCCCGGGATCGAGACCCGGTGATGGCAGGCGGCGCGCAGCAAAACCCAGCTGTTCATCCTTCCACACAATAATAAAAAATTGGTTGGTAGATAAATGGGTACCCTTGGTAGCCTAGTGGTTAAGACGCTGGGCTGCTGGTGGAGTGGGGTTCAGATTCCACGTTAAACTGTAGGTCTAAGGTGAAGTGACAAGCTTGACCTTCGTCAAAATGAACAATTCGGGCGGAAGTAAAACCAAGGTTATAACCAAGTGTGTGTGTGTGTGTGTGTGTGTTAAGTGCATATACTGTATATAAATTTAATGCATAAATAATTGAAATTATAATTATTAGCTTCGTCTTATGAACAATAATAAAAATTTAATTGGTAAATGAAGTAATATAATTTTTCATATTAAATTAGCCACATCCATATATGTACTGTATATTTATATTCCATAATATTATATATTAATATTAAAATAAGTTAAAATCACAACCCAGATTTCATATAATTTCAAATTATTAATTCTATAAGCATATGAAATGAGTTAAACCTTAAATACGAAATTATATTATATATATATATATATATATATATATATATATATATATATATATATATATATATATATATATATCTATATAGCGTGTCCCAAAGAAATGTATACCCACTTTGTTCGATAATACCAGCTATGAGGATAATAAATATATTACTTTTTGTTTTTTAATAAAGAATTTTCTCCTGAATCTAAATATGTAATTATTTTTATTAAAAATTGAAGAACAAAAACGTTACAGATGTTTAAATTATAATTATTATTTTCGAGACTTCATGTGCGATATTTTCTAATATTTTTGCACGTATACGAGATAAGTTTGAAACCGACGCGACGGCACTGTGCAAAACTTACAAAAACAACGTTCTGGAAGACGTCGAACATCTTAGATAAAGTGTCATTTAACCATGGAATTTGTAAATTTTTTGAATTAACTAATAATTACAACATTTATGCTTCAATATCAACACTAAACATAAGTATCTCAAAACAGTCGGTTAAAATATTAGAAAATATCGCACATGAAGTCTCGAAAATAATAATTATAATTTAAACATCTGTAACGTTTTTGTTCTTCAATTTTTAATAAAAATAATTACATATTTAGATTCAGGAGAAAATTCTTTATTAAAAATCATATAAAAAGTAATATATTTATTATCCTCATAGCTGGTATTATCGAACAAAGTGGGTATACATTTCTTTGGGACACGCTGTATATATATATATATATATATATATATATATACACATTCAACTGCAAAGAACACGCAGTATAAATAACGTAAAGAACGACGCTTGTATAGGAGATATTCCGCGCAAGACGAGAGAGAGAGAACGAAACAAATGAAAA
The DNA here is from genome assembly GCA_023014485.1 of Bathynomus jamesi. Classification (NCBI taxonomy): domain Eukaryota; kingdom Metazoa; phylum Arthropoda; class Malacostraca; order Isopoda; family Cirolanidae; genus Bathynomus; species Bathynomus jamesi. The sequence goes on from JAJOZX010021636.1 coordinate 4,229, forward strand.
AATGAGGTAACCACTCGGGAATCGAACCCGGGATCTTCCGATTGCCGGTCAGAGAGATATATATATATATATATATTATATATATATATGTAGGGTTATTGCAGTGATGTGCAATGATGAATACGTTGGTGGTTCATGTTCGCCATTTGGAGGGTAATTATACGTCTAAATGAGTCCCAATAAGAAAGCTATAATGAAATTTATCAGAACCATAAACAATTCTCACCATTAGACATTGAATTGAGTATTATAATGAATGGCGAATAAAGTGAATATAAGAAGCCTTCACAATCGCAAAGACGAGAGGACTTAATGAGCTGCTTCTATGGGAAATTCGAGCTTCCACAAAAGCCATATTATAACGCCAAACCTCGCAATTGCAAGCTCTCACCTTTGCAACCGAAGACTGAGGTGCAACTGACAATTAAGTATTCTGCATTAATGGAACCCCCACCCCCACCCCCAACCTATCCCCTACCCCTCTCCCTCCCTCCTAGACCTTCCCATCTCCCACTACCCCACTTCACGTCTTCTTAATCTTCCCCCACCCCCGCCCCAACCTTTATAGAACATCGGTATATTACCCCTGACCCCCCCCCCCTCCCACCCCGAACTCTGCCTATTCCCCACCTTTTCAAAGTTTTAAATAACTGCCTAAGAAGACTTTCTTCTTCGGTATAGAATAATTCTTCGTTTAATAATTTTCGGAAGAAAATGTCTTTTCTATATATTAATTTTCAGTTTGGGTCTTGCGTCGTGGCGGAGCGCTAAAAAAATGCATTTTTCTATTGCATTTTCAACGCAAACGAAGCTCGTCTTACAGACCCCATTTTTTTAATTTTTTTTTTGAACGGGGACGGTAAAAAGTGACGTTTCCACAGGTTTGGGTTTCCGCCTTCATATAAGAGTCTGTTCTGAGTACAGAGTCTGTTCTATCATCTTTTATCTGCCGTCTTTCATTGGTATTAATGAAAGGCTTTTAAACCTAATAATCTCTAAATGAAAAAAATTTGCTTTTTTTTGGGGTTTGGTTTTAAAAATCTCTTTTTTTTTTTAATATTGATAGACGTTTTCTAATAGGTTTGTTTGGGATACTTATTTATTTCTTAAATTTATTTTTTTTTTAGTTAATTAATGAGTTAAATTACTCCTGAGAAAGAATCTATTAAAAAAATATTAACCTACATTTGAAATATAAATATATACAAATACAAAGAACAACAAAACAACATATAGATAATATATAACTTATGAAACGAGGTAAATGACAACAACAGAATCTATAAACGCGTGATGATAACTAAAGAGGCCGTAAAGAAAAGATTCAAGAAGGGGGAAACAGGCGTAAATAATCTAATTAAATAGTTGATTACGAATCCCATTACTTACTTGTCTTTATTATTACTTTTAATAAGATTCATTCAATAATTTGCAAAGATAAGGAATCAAGCAATAATTTCTTCTATTTTGACGCGTTTTGCTTCGTGTTCTTACGAGAAAGAATGAATTCATTCATTGGATCTTTTCTAAAATGGACGAATGGGATCCAATTATCTAATTGGATTCGCTAATTTATGGGCAATAATTACATATTTCAAACATGGATAAAATTTCACAGGGCCAAAATTTAAAGATAAATTGTCAAAATCTAAGTCACGTTTATATAATTAGCAAATGAAAGATCCTCTACAATATATACTTCACTACATTACACTACATACAGTACACACACACACACACACACACATATATATATATATATATATATATATATATATATATATATATGTTTATTTTTTACGTATATGCGAAAATAATGTTTTTCTTATCTGGCGATGCAAATGTCTTCTCAATCCTTGTTAGTCAGATACACATCTGTGAAACTCGACTTTTATCGGATTTATAAAACTCGAAGATTTATAAAACTCGGGGAACAGATGCACAAGACGAAAGATTAAAGCAATGAACTCGATGCAAAAGAAAAAAAAAAAAAAAAAAACGAAAAAGAAACGAAGCTACATACACCCGCCTTTTAATATATTATATATATATATATATATATATATATATATATATATATATAATAGCGATTCAAGTCTTGCGGTTTCATTAATATGTTTTATGCTCAGATACATTTTTTTTCTTTTATCATTGAAGAAGCTTCGTGTGTACATTTTTTTTTTTGTATGTGCGCATGTAGAGTTATGTGTATACATGAACGATGAACGATTTTTTGAAAGTGTTGAATTCGAGTTTGTTGTTTGATCAAACACTGTATAAGATTAAACCTATTTGTTTAGTTTTACTAGTGATTACATTTTATTTCAGGGTATTGTCATGCACAAATACACACACACACACACACACACATATACATATATATATATATATATATATATGTACCAACAAATCGATGAACCGATTTGTACCGATTTGTACCGACAAATCGATGAATCGGTATAGAATTTAAATTCTGTACCGATTCATCGATTTGTTGTACCTGGTATTCCATACATTAAAACCAAGCTCACCCTCTCGTCAATTGTTAATTTCGCAGCCATCCCCAACCTAAAAGAAAAAAAAAAATATGCGACTTTTGTGCCACCTTGTATATATATATATATAATATATATATATATATATATATATATATTGTATAGTATTTTTTGTAGGTAAATGAAAATCTAAATATTAAAGTTATTTTTAGAAACTAAATGTTTCCCATATGTGTTAACTAAAACTAAGATTTTGAAATTTAATTATAACATAATTTCAATTATTACTTGTTTCATTAATGAAACATTGCTTAAAACTAAATTTTAAAAATCTCTTTCTTTTGGCGACGAAAAAGCAGAATTAATTTCTCACACCTTTTTCCCCACTTTCAAAAGGCAAATTAAAATTAAAGGTGTGATACTTCCATTCCTTGTTTCACCAATTTTTTTTTGGTATTCGGTGAACCTTTTTGGTTGTTCAATAAAATCAATTGAACAGAAATCTGACTTCATTTTCCGCTTAATAGACTTTGAACTTTTTTTTTTTTTTTTTTAAATAAAGAAGGGGGAAGGGGGTTTAGAAGCCAGGAAGTTCGACTCGAAAATCAGATTGGTAAAAGGAAGCCAGCAATAATAGATAAGCAAATGTTGGTGTATTGTTCTATATAGCACCGATTTCTCTCTATATATATATATATATATATTATATATATATATATATATACAGACCGGTCCCCGAGCGCTAACGGAACACCAACGGAAGCGGAAAATCGTGAGACTTGTGCCATTTACATACCATTTTACGTTTTCTTCATTTGTCGAGGGGAAACTTATTTAGATAATGCGCGCACTAATAGTAAGGTTGCATTGAATTTTATTCTTTGTTTTGTAGTGATATTTATATCCAGGTCTTGTTGAAAATTATATAGGAGAAATGACTGAGTGCGTGTTAAGTATGATAAATTAAAAAGCACTGTATATTGCTTTTTATGCGTTAAATTCCTTTTGTTAAAATAGTTAATATACAGGGTGTCTATAAATTATCTTCACAAATTCCATTAAAATTGAATTTATGAAGATAATTTATGAACACTCTGTATAATTTATTTAAATAAAACAAACATTTTAATAATTACTCTTTTTGTATATCAGATACGTGTTAATCCATCTATTATAACATGAAAGATTATCAATATTTTCAGCATAAACTTATTTAAAATAATGTTCTAAAATTTAAATATGAATTATATATTGGCCATTATTAACATTATCAGCAATCAAATTTTAGTATTTAACATTCTCTCTCTCTCTCTCTCTCTCTCTCTCTCTCTCTCTCTCTCTCTCTCTCTCTCTATATATATATATATATATATATATATATATATATATATGTTTTGAGATACATGCAATTCATCTGTATTTATCGAGTATTTCTTCAATGGACTAAAATCAATCAATCAATCTCTCTCTCTCTCTCTCTCTCTCTCTCTCTCTCTACACACACACATAATATATATATATATATATATATATATATTATGTATAAATTTGCATGTCATTCAGCATTTCATATGTATATAAACGCAAGGGATATGCGCATGACTACATTTTAATATAACAAATGTTCATTGTTTCCTAATGTTCTTTAGATTCGAGTTTTGTTCTTCATTTTCTGTAATAAAGGACAAGTTATTGAATGTAAATGTCATTTGGAAAAGACCATTTCATTATATTCCGCTTTTAAGGGATTTTGTACAATGGACGACGAGACAGATCAAAGGTTTCCAGTCCACTAATCTTGAAAGTTCTCAGTATGGTTTATATACACACACACACACACACACATACACACACACACGCGAGTGTATATATATGTATATATATATATATGTGGTGTGTGTGTGTGTGTGTGTGTGTGTGTGAAATCCAGTCAATAATTTCGTGGAATCACCACCACTGTGTTTTTAATAAAACAACTCACAAATTTATTGGCTGGACCTCGTGGGTATATATATATATAAAGTAGGTTAGAAATAAATAAATTGTACCGGAATTAATAATGTTAAAATTAGATCGAAGTACGATTTAGTTTGGTTACTTTTAGAATGAATTTCATTAAATTAGGTTAGGTTAGGTTAATTAGATTAGGTTAGGTTTCATATCGGGAGAACGACGCCCGGTTAAGACTTTTTTTTTTTTAGCCGTTATATGTACAACAGGTTAGGTCAGATTAGATTAGGTTACATTTCTGAGTTATCGGTTGGTTCCTTTCGCCGAGAGAAGTGAGGCCAAAAAAGTTAGATATTTAAGTGCTGTTCAATTTAAAGATTATGAAGAGTTGAATTATATATAATGCACTAGAATTAAATCCAACTTAATGGAATTATGGAATTAAATCTAACTGGAATAACATCCAAATTAGTGGATTCGAATAATGTACAACTTCCAATTTGTAAATCGATTGAAATAAACAAAATTCTATTGCACTGCATCCGATTTATTTCGTGCTACCCATATACAGGGTGGGCGGAAAGTAGCTCCCTATTTTGGATTGGTAAAAAAATACGTATATTATCCATTTATTTCAGAAGAAATAATATGAAAAGGTAGGCATACATGGTAGGTTTTCTCTAAAATTCAATGTGGGCTCCAACTCTTTCCACCAGCTTCTGGAGCCGCCCAGGAATGGCGTCCACTGACTTTAGCAGGAACTCCGGCGGGATGGAGGACATGACTTCCCGAATTCGGTCCTCCAGTTCTTCCAATGTCCTCGGTTTGGTGCGGTAGGCTTCTTCCTTTACCCACCCCCAAAGAAAGAAGTCGCACGGTGTCAAGTCGGGGCTCCTGGCTGGCCATTGATGTGGACCACGACGACCCATCCAACGCCCAGGGAAGTGGGCATCCAGCCACTCACGGACAACAAGCGAAGTGCGGAGGGGCGCCATCTTGCATAAATATCAGATCGTCGATGTTCTCCCATGTGCTGACAACCGGCCAGACCTCGTTTCGCAACATAGCAAGGTACCGCTCAGCATTCATGGTGTTGTGCAGAAGGAACGGGCCCACAACCTGATCTGAGGTCATACCACACCACACCGTTACACTGAACCGATTCTGCCGTTTTTCAGCGGTAACCGTGCGACTTCTTTCTTTGGGGGTGGGTAAAGGAAGAAGTCTACCGCACCAACCGAGGACATTGGAAGAACTGGAGGACCGAATTCGGGAAGTCATGTCCTCCATCCCGCCGGAGTTCCTGCTAAAGTCAGTGGACGCCATTCCTGGGCGGCTCCAGAAGCTGGTGGAAAGAGTTGGAGCCCACATTGAATTTTAGAGAAAACCTACCATGTATGCCTACCTTTTCATATTATTTCTTCTGAAATAAATGGATAATATACGTATTTTTTACCAATCCAAAATAGGGAGCTACTTTCCGCCCACCCTGTATATATATATATATATATATATATATGTGTGTGTGTGTGTGTGTGTGTGTGTATGTGTGTGTGTGTGTGTGTGTGTGTGTGTGTGTGTGATGTCAGCGTTCTGGCCGTTCGTAATTTACCATCATCGTCACTGGAATCAGCGATGCTGTGCGACTTCAATTATCACAATCCAATGAGCGGACAAATCACAATCATTGATCGGACAAATTTATAATCATTTTCTTGCTCGTGTCGTTAGTTTGGTTTAGGGAACACTGCTGCCTTTATAACTTAAGGTATACGATTCATCAGAAACAAGATGTACCGCAAGTTTGTGTTTCTTCACCAAGGTAACACAAATGCAACGGTTTCATCACAAGTACATTTATATCACCTAGCAGTTTTTCTCTACACAAACTGGACCAAGAAATCAGAATATTGCAATTTCAGACCATCTTATTATCTATGGATATTTCTTTTTATTTTGAATTATTAAAGTTATATATATATATATATATATATATATATATATATATTAAAATATTATATTGATTGAAATAATTTGTGTAAAGATATTTGTATAAGGGTGCGTGAGTAATTAAACCTGTTATGGAAATAATTCACATTATGGCTTTATTTTATATCAATTGAAGAGTGAAATTGTGACTAAAATCCTTGAATATATTATCAGTTTTATGTAAATTAATTCAAGGTTTTGAAACTCTCAAGAATCAATTAAAAACACGATTTAGAATTCTCTTTTGTACTTCTTGTATTGGTTTTTAAGTTAATATTATTGTTATTATCAATTTATTATCATTTTCGTCATCATTACTGAAATATTTTGTGATGATTATACATCGATCTTTCTATCATTGCCCTGAATTAGTGTATTCCCAGCATGCATAGACATACCAAAGGCTTTTCGTCATGCTTATCATCGAATTGTTTGTCTTTCACCTCCTGTATAACCTCTTTGAAGTGTTGTACCCTCTCACCTTATCTGTAACATTTTGCGTTATTTCTGGCTTTTACCTTCTGTATATATATATATATATATAAATAAACTTTTTGAAGTGTCTCATTTTTTCACCGTATCTTTAATAGTTTGCATTATTTCATTCTTTCACCTTCTACAGTATATATTAACTTTTCTGAAGTGCTTTATTCTTACACCTTTTATATATAACATTTTTAGATGTTTTATACCATTTTACCTTCGTTACACAACCTCTCTGAAGTGTTTCATGCTTGCACCTTCTATACATAACTTTTCTGAAGTGCTTCATTCTTTCACCTTGCTATAATATTTGGCATCATTTCATTCTTTCACCTTTGAATTGTTGCATTCTTTCACCTTTTATACGTAACCTTTCTGAAGTGTTTGTTATAACCGCTTCTCACCTTCATTCTTTTAATTCGAGACCATCAGGTGATGATTGCAAAATTATAGGCTTCTTCGATCGCCAGTGACAGCCTTTCAATATCGTCCCGTCATCCGCTTGTATCCTATCTTTTATATATATATATATATATATATATATATATATAAATGAATTGCGGCCAGCGCAGAATGCAAAGTCATTCTTCGTAATTCGATTCATTTTGTTTTATTTTGGTATTTTCGCCATTGACTGAATCAGGGATTTTGGGGTGTTGTGACTCACATCTTTTCTAAAGCTTAATGCCAAAGATGAAAAAATGAGATAAATATGAAAACCTTTTTAGCGACCACCAGTTTTATATATATATATATATATATATATATATATATATATAATATATATATATATATATATATATATATATATATATATATATATATATAATATATATATATATATATATATATAATATCTCTCTCTCTCTCTCTCTCTCTCTCTTTGTCTTTCTTCTCATTTTCATGTTTGTGGTAATACATCAACGTATTTTTCGGATGCTTATTCATCTATGGATGAAGTATTATCGTATTTGTTGGCTTCTTAGAATGGATTTTATTTCTTGAGAAGGTTCGTGATTTCTTAAAATACGATCCGAGTCTAGGAAAAAATAATTCAATTCAAAGATTATTTTAATAATTATTTTAATAATTATTAATAAATAAATAAATAAATAAAATAAATTGTAAAAATGAAAGTTTCAATAAGAAGATTTGGAAAGATTTTGCTAATTATGCAACGAAAAGATTTCCCCCCCACAAACAGTTTAAACAAATTGAGCTAAACACACACACACACACACACACACACCACACACACACACACACAAATATATATATTGTAGAAGCTACTCATAAGAAATAATAAAATCTTTTTCTAAAATATAAAACTAAAAGATTTTCACAGGCGATCAAGGACGATGATTTGCCACTTGTATTGTTCGGAAGACTGTGTTTGCCCAACACCGGTAGCGGAGTTCGTCAATGGAGGTCTTTTCCTCTCACACTGGTCCATGAATATTAAGTAGGAGAGCCCCAGAATACGCTATTTGAGCTGTTTGAACTAGTATCGACACGCGGGAGTGTTAGGAAGCGCATATTATCTTTGTCCCTCAAATCATCATTATATACACATGGAAAGCAATTAGCTCGTAACATTCCAGACATTTTCCTACATAACGTTGTGTAGTGCGTAACTCGAGGGAAAGTTTATATAGTGCGAGAACAGAATGTAAGCTTGACGTATGTGTAAAATGAATGATGAATAAGCGAATGTCATTGTATAAATACGATGGTAAATATAATCTCTGAGGTTCGTTTTAAAAATTTTATTGGATCTTATATTTGCTTTTTATCAAGTATCATTATTTTTTACCAACTGTACATATATATGTGGAAATAATAAGATACTATTAATAAGATGTTGAATATATATATATATATATATACGAGTATATACATATAGTGGTTTATATATATATATAGAGTCGTGGTTTGGATTCCAGGCTAAACTGTAGGTCTAAGGTGGTGCATCAAGCTTGACCTTTGTTAAAATGAACAGTTTGGTCGGAAACTAAGTGATATATAATCTTATATAAATTTCATTATTTTATATTTGTAGGAGTGCAAGAGAGAGTAGAAGCTCTCTGGAGGGTTTGGGTCTGCCACCGAGGTCTTTGGAAGGTCTGCTCATCGACAGAAAATTTGACCAAGAAATTAAAGTTCCTTCCTCAGAATTCGGTACGTAGAGAGAGAGAGAGAGAGAGAGAGAGAGAGAGAGAGAGAGGAGAGAGAGAAGAGAGAGAGAGAGAGAGAGAGAGAGAGAGAGAGAGAAAATTACTCTTTGTTATATATGTTATGCTTAATGTGGACAGTTACCTAATGTTGATATTAGGCAAGATATTACCTAATGTGCACATTAGAACTTTGACTTAGGTTAAGTTAAGTTAGGTGTTTTTCTGAGTGTTTGACTGTGACTCAGAAAAACCTAACCTAACCTAACCTAAGCAAAGTTCTAATGTGCACATTAGGCAATATGTTGCCTAATGTCAACATCAGGCAATTATCCAAATTACGCGTAAAATATATAATAACATCTCTAATATTTACTTTCGTTTTTCTTTAATTTTCTTGGATTTTCTCAATTTTCCTCAGCATTTTCTCTCCTTTAAAGGTTTTCTTTAATTTTCTTTGGGCTTCATTCTTATATTTACTTTCTTTATTGTGTCTTTGGTATTAATAATTGGGTATATTTAAATTTATTGATAATCCCTTTTAGAGTCAGTGTCTAATTATATGTATGGAAAAATATTTGAAAGAAATCATTTACAATCCTTAGAATTATATATATATATATATATATATATATATATATATATATATATATAATATATATATATATATATATATATATATATATATGCAGAGCTGGGCACTTGCGGCATATTGCGGTACTGCGGTACTGCTGCACTACCAAACCGGTACCAAACCGGTACGCGGAAATTTGAATGCGGTAGCGGTACTGCGGTACTTTCAGCGATCCTTTGCGGTACTGCGTTATGGGGGCCCGGGGTGGTAGTGCGGTGGTACCGCAAGTACCGCAGTACCGCAAAATATGCCGCAAATGCCCAGCTCTGTATATATATATATATATATATATATATATATATATATATATATATATTAAATTACTTTTAATGATTGTTGGTAAATATTTTAATTATTCATTCTAACAAATGTAATTCAATACAACAATACAATAATTATAGCATAATGTGTTACACTAATATACAATAGTACAATAATAACGATAATAACAATAATTTTTGTTTTAAAACTTGCAGGTAACTCCTTATCCCACTTTGGGCACATACCATTCGCACATCCTCTCAGACATCCTTTACACCCCCAGTTGGGGACTCCACTGGCACCTCCTCCCCTCATATCTCCTCTTCAACCCCTGGCACCCCATCCACCACCTGGAACACCCTTGCACCACCTTTTGGGGGAGGAATGGAGGAAGTCTTACGAGAGATCAGCGATGGATCGTCATTCTTTGGTGTCAGGTTAGCTATTTCGCGCTTTTATTTACAATCTTTTGCTAAGTTCTTCAGAGTAATCTAATATAACTTTAATACATTTAAATACAACTTTAATACAGTTAGATACACCATAATATAATTAAATACACTTTAATCCAGTGTAATGTGCTTAAGTACAATTTGATACTTAATATGTTATCTCACGCGACCCGATTTTCACTATTTTTACTATTAAACAGGGCCAGTATCACCCGAGAGCGGAGGTATTGGAGGAGGAGGCACTTCCGCAGGGCATAGTGAGAGGTCAGAATCGAGGGAATCACCGGCAGGAGACGTGAACATGAAAAGTCCTTCGTCGCTCGCCAACGGTTACGGACCGGAAAGCAAAAGTCCCTTTCAGTCCAGGGATGACCGTTCCCCCTTCAAGGACGACATGCATCCCTTGGCATTCAAGTTCGAAGACAGACTCACTGGAGAATCTCTAATTCCAAGGGCGACCCCATGGAAGCCAGACTTCAAGAATTACTCAGGTATAATTAAAATCTGGAAGGTGTAAAATGGTTGAAAGAACCCAAAATGGACCTGAAAACTTTTCATTCGTTAATTTAACTTGTTTTTAGGTTTGGAGATTTTAATTAGTAATTAGTTAATTATTAATTGTAATGTTCACAGTTATAGAACTCAATTACTTTTACAGTTACTTGATTATTAAAATCTGACACACACACACACACACACACACACACACACACCTCTGCCTTACCGAGGAAACGACTTATTTTATAACCTAACAAACCAAACCTAGCCTAATCTAACCTAATTAGGACCAACATATCTTTCCCTCGACAATAAAAATGTTTCTAGATTTTTTTAACAAATTATTTGTTGTAAGGTGCCAAAACTGTTGCCTCACGAAAAGGGTATCCCACTACATCTTTGAATTGTCACACACCCGACCTCACTTGTATACAGTTGCCTACGCGCCGCGCACACACACACACACACACACACACACAATATATATATATATATATATATATATATATATGGTAAACAAGGGTAAGAGTGCGCACTTAATACAAATCTATTTGTAAAAAATATATAAAAATATATATGAATTTCAAAATAACAAAATCCATCCTTTATTATTAACTGAAAAACTTTAAGTAAAAAAATACAACTTTTTAAAATGAAAATAAAGTTATTCATGTTTATTTATAAAAAGCTTGTTGAGTACTCTTTACCGTCACATAGTTTAACACTGCGCATCACATCGGGTAAGAGTACGCGTTGCTAACAATGATCACATATAACTTCTCCTCCATCGTAAGCACTGCAAACTTCGTGCCACCATTCTTGCCAGCATTGCACTGAATCCAGTCAAAGTCTGGAGGATCTTGATACTCTTCGTCGCATTCTGGACAAGTCACTGTAACCTGATTAACCTTGCTGCAATTTCGTTGGTGAAAACCAACTTCCTCTCCGTTTTTCTTGTGTATTTGCCCATATCTGACAAAAAAAAGCACACTTTATATAATGTATATATATATATATATATATATATATATATATATATGCCTTAATTAATATAAATTAATATGCACTGCAGGTAAAGAGTGCGCACTCTTAACCCGCGCAATCTTTGCCGAAACTCAAACTTTTTGAAAAACAGTTCACTCGCCATTTAGGCAAGCGATTTCTGTCTGTTAAAGAAAGTGACTATAAAGGCAATAAGCTAGACTTTATAATACAGTAAGTACTTAATACTAATTGCTTTCAGTTAGATGTTAGACACTTAGTAAATTACACTTAACAAAAGTTACAATTCAGAAAGAAAAAAACTTAAAATCATTATTTCTCAGTCCCTAAACCCAATTCGCGAAGCAAAGGCTATCGCCCTACTGAGTCTCTATTGTACCTATGTACAATATATAAAATTTGCTCCATCTATTGTCAGTCTTCAAATCTATCACTGCCAGTCTTAAACGATGCGCGCTCTTACCCATGCTTACCCTCTATATATATATAAAGTTACAGCAAGACAAATCCTTGAACGAACATTTTATTCTTAACAAAGTTTACGGCGAGGCTCTCGCCATCTTCAGTGGCAAAATCGGGAAAAATACAAAAGTTACAAAATATATAATGAAAACTATAATTGAGAGTGTGGAAGTTCAAATATTAGACTATTAAGACAATTTACAAAGGCTTACCTTATAATATAAAATAATTTAAAAGTAATTCACTAATTAATAATAATCAACATTACAGAATAAGCAAATAAAATCTAACCCAAAATCATGACAAAGAACATCGTGCATTCTCGAGATAGCACGAAGGATAACTAAAGAATAATTAAAAATTTAGAAGGGGTGGTTGTTATGTATTTTTATTTAGCTGGTTGTTTATCTTAGTATATTAAGAGAATTAAATGGATTTAGCTCATTTAATGTGGGTTTAATTTTAAAAATAAGAATATATTTTAAAAGGGGTAAATCTAATTTATTACCCCTTTGCAGTAATGGAAAAATTATTAGATTTTATAGGATGTTCAAATTCATAAGAGTGATATCTAATGCTCGAGAACGAAGGGTGACTAAATCTATTTCCAGAACGGGTACTCACACACACACACACACACACACACACACACACACATATATATATATATACGTAAAGAACGACGCTTGTATAAAAGAACGTTCCGCGCAAGATGAGGAGGGAGAACGAACAAATGAAAAATGAGGTAACCACCCAGGAATCGAACCCGGGATCTTCCGATTGCCGGTCAGATATGAAAACCACTATCTGACCGCAATCGGAAGATCCCGGGTTCGATTCCCGGGTGGTTACCTCATTTTTTCATTTGTTCGTTCTCCCTCCTCATCTTGCGCGGAACGTTCTTTTATACAAGCGTCGTTCTTTACGTTAATTATACTGTGTTGTTTGCAGTTGAAAGGTATATATATATATGAAAATTATTTCACGAAAGTAACACGTGAAAAATATTTATGATGAATAAAACCACGAAAGAAAGGAAACACAGAGTGGTGCTCAAGCGCTTTCGTCTAATGACATCCTCAGGAACACTGAGGATATCATTAGACGAAAGCGCTTGAGCACCACTCTGTGTTTCCTTTCCTTCGTGGTTTTATATATAATATATATATATATATATATATATATATATATATATATATATATATATATATATATATATATATATAAAGGTTGGCGCAAAAGTCACGCATCATAGGAATTTTCAGTGTTGACTATAATATATTTTTTTTTAGATAGGGGATGGCTGCGAAATTAACAATAGACGAGAGGGTGAGCTTGGTTTTAATGTATGGAATACCAGGTACAACAAATCGATGAATCGGTACAGAATTTAAATTCTGTACCGATTCATCGATTTGTTGTACCTGGTATTCCATACATTAAAACCAAGCTCACTCTCTCGTCTATTGTTAATTTCGCAGCCATCCCCTACCTAAAAGAAAAAAAATAATATATGTATTATAATTAACACTGAAAATGCCTATGATGCGCGACTATATATATATATATATATATATATATATTATATATATATATATATATATATATATATATATATATATATATATATATATATATATATATATATATATATATATATATATATATAGATATATATATTCTTATTTTGTGTACGCTATATACAATATATTTTGTAACTTTCAAAGGTTTAACATGGAGAAATACTGTCATCAGAACTTAGACACGCTCTCAATTTCAAGACGCGTTCGAGAGTTGTTATCTATCCACAATATCGGCCAAAGATTATTCGCGAAATACGTTCTTGGTTTATCACAGGTAAGGAAAAGGAGAACCATTTTTCTCTAGAAAGGCAATTTTCCAATGTTTGTTTACGATTACATATGTAATGATGTTTGTATACGATAAATTTTAGTCATTTTAATGTGTTGCAAAGAATTATTTGTTGTGTATATACACACATGTAATTATATATACAGGGTGCTTCAAATTTTTTTACCATTTATTGGCGCTATTATGTCAGTGCTCACCAATTATAGTTTGTGTGATTTTTGGTTATGTAAGTATTTGTGTTTATTTGCTTGTTTTTAATAATAACGTCGGTTATTTTCAGAGATTGTGTATGATTAATGAGTGAACCCCATATTTTTTAAGTACTAAATGGTAACATTTTTTGAAGCACCTTGTATATATATATATATATATATATATATATATATATATATGAGATGAATTTCACACTTAAACACGTGAAATGAATGAGTGATACAAACCCACAAGGGAAAGGAAAAAAATGATTCCAAGACCTTTCGTGTATTCCCTTTCCATTCCCTGACGAGATGTATTGTTGGATACACGAAAGGCATTGCAGTAATTTTTTCTTTTTCCTTATGGGTTTTGCAACACATACACACACACACACACACACACACACACATATATATATATATATATATATATATATATATATATATATATATATATATATATAATTCTAGTCTTGTGATATACAAGTGCAGAATTTGATGATGTGACTATCCACGTATGAAGAATGACCCTAATGTACAGTTATGGCAAAAAGTTTGACTGAAAACGTAAAATTTCTAAAATGACAAAAAAATTACTAATTTGTATTACTCTGTTTTTCTTTGAATAATTTATTGATTTTAGTCACAGTAATAAAATTTTAAAAACAAAAACTCAATCGTCAACTAGTATTTTAGGTATAGTTTTTAGGCGAACTTTTTTCCGAGACTGAACCTCCAACTAGTAAAAGAATGAACCATAAAACCCCATAACATGACCCTTCCTCTTTCGTTCAAATTTAGGGTACCGTATCCGAATTGTTGTCCAAGCCCAAACCATGGGACAAACTGACGGAAAAAGGGAGACTCTTACAGGAAGATGCATGCCTGGGCCACCGATGATAGTGCCGTCTTCCTCTTGAAGTCGTTGATTCCCAAGAAAGGTAAGTGTTAATGACCGCCTCCGTGACTTTCCTTTAAAATTATCTGAATAAAAAAATAGATTCAACAATTTTTTTTTATGATATTAAAAGAAAAACGATTTGATAAGCAACTCTGATACAGTTAAACTTACAAAATAACTCTCCATATATATATTATATATATATATATATATATATATGTGTGTGTAGAGTGTATTTAAATGAATGGTGCAAAAAGAAAATGTAATAATTATTTACTGAACTGATACATTCGGAAAATTAAAGGTTATTTCGTTCATTCAAATGTTTCAAGTTTTATATCTGGTATTTAATAAAGGTCCAAATGACTTCCATCATTTTCAATGACTAAATGCTCAAATTCAGTGAAAACGGTGAAAACCATGTCCAAAATAGTTACAGGAAGTAATGCTACGGTATCTCTAAAATGCTCACTTTAAAGTCATTGGTTTGTTATGATGTACGATTGCCTTTGCATGTCCCCAAAGATAAAAGTCTAAAGGAAATACAGTATGTCCGGAGAACGAACTGGTCATCTCGTAGGTTCTTCTCAGGCAGTCCACCGAACTGGGAATATTTCGTCTAGAAACATACGCGTAGTACGAGCAAATTGAGGCGGTGCACCATCCTGCTGAAACACTGCATGTCGCAGTATACCTGAACTTTGTCGTACAAGAGGAACAAAGAACTTTTTTTAACATTCTAAGATAAGATTCTCCATTAACGGTTTTGCTTTCATAAAAAAAGGCTCATAAATGCGATCGCGTGACGAAGCACAGCAAACGTTCACTTCTGGCGAATCTCTCTCATGTTCGTATGTTTCGCATGGATTTTGTTGTCCCCCAGATCCTGCAATTACTGCGATTGAATCTACCAGAAGTATGGAAAGTGACATTTGAAAGAAAGCGATTATCAATTTCAATCCTTCCGGTAAATTCTTGACAAGTGGTTAAGTCTTGTAGCGTAATTTTCCTCGTGCAGTTGGTGAACAACCCTTATCTCGTAGGACTTGAATTTTAAAATGTTGCGTATGATTTTATGCGCAGAAGGGTATGGAATGTTTAACTCGGCGTCTGTTCTCCTTACTGATTTCTTGGGGCTAAGTGCTTTCCGAACAGCAATGACTCTTTCCGGAGGATTTCATGGTCTACCGGGGGATTTCCTTTCCTCGACACTACCTTCCGCAGTGAACTTCTTTATCTACACTCGGATAAGATTTGTCCGTGGTGCTGGTTTGTTTAATTCACGCATAAGTCGTCTTCCGGCCGTAATGATTAATCGAAACCGCTGAACCCACCTGTTCTCATGAACGGACGCCATTACAACTAAAACCTAAATCAGGCGAAAAATACATGATAAAAACAAATGTTGTACAATTTTGTTTAAAAACTCGCATTTCCGCCATTGCTTAAATTTTTATATAAAAAAAATAAAATTTACATTACTCTATATATATATATATATATACATTTTTGTTATCAAAAATTCTTTTCATTAAGTTCATATAGCTTCCTTATATACCTTTAAAGCAGTCAAATCAAATTGCCCTTAACTTACAAACACAACAAAGGGAAAACAATAAACGCTTCATTATTGTCTCACAAAACAAGAAAGAGAGAAAAAATTAAGAAAAAAAGACAAACCTTTAATAATGGGTCTAAGTGTCTTTAACGTTACACAGATACACATATATTTAAATTAGATGACTTTAAAGGACCATATATATATATATTATATATATATACGAGATACAACTCAGAATGGTCCCGTGTGTATATATATATATATATATATATATATATATATATATAATATATAATATATGTGTGTACAGTATATAAATGATATAACTGTAGATGTAGGTGTGTGTGTGTATATATGTGGATATACTCGTAGATGTAGTGCGCCACGAAAGGAGCACAACATCCCACCCACATGTTAAAACGACATCGCAATGGTATAAATGGATGTCAAAGAACTTTACAGTAAATTACTGAACTTCACCGAGGACCATCGTCAGCGACCGATATATTGTATAGAATATATTTGGAGATGCGAAAACGACATAATGTTTCTCATTAAGATAAATATAGGTTTGTTCTCCCTTGATATTTATTCTTCCTCATTCCACAACGATTAAATTCTCGCTCATTTGTCTTCATTAACAGTTTTTTTAACTAATTTATTTATTTCGATCTTTTTTTTTTTCTTTTCATTTTTAAGGTTTATCTGGTATCATTTTAGGTTTTTCTTTTTTTCTTCTTTAAAGGAACGACGGCGTTTCATGATCCAATAGTATACGACTTGTTTAAACTCATCGCATTAATTGGGTAATGCTTGTAGATCTTGTAGTAAAATTTGGTGTCTTTAGTGCCAGCTTTCTCTCTCTCACTCTCTCTCTCTCTCTCTCTCTCTTCTCTCTGTGTTTGTGTTACTGTCTTTTGGGGTGGCTGTTTGAGAAGCTAGCTGTGACAATGTGTAGGAATATTTCCCTGATACCCATTGCATTGGTACCTCCTCGGTATGGGCCGCAACGCCTTTTGAGGTACTTCTTGTCCTTGTAACCTTGTAACTCCTTGTAACTCTCTCTCTATCTATCTCTCTCTCTCTCTCTCTCTCTATATATATATATATATATATATATATATACACACACACACACACACTGTGTATATATGCTATATAATACACCAAAATTGATACATGCACAAACCTTTCAGTTTTATTGATGGTGTATTCCAGTGACAATGGATAAGTCATGAATTCGCGTTCGGTCTGTATACATAGATGATGAGGCCAATTTCTTGTACGTGATACATATTCCATAGACGTGACAATATTAAAACATTTTAAATCGAATATATAAACCCT